>JAWZYV010004585.1:0-12232 GCA_038373885.1 Cheiracanthium punctorium | reverse complement strand
TTCAAAATTAAACCACTTGCCGTAGAAAAATAATATAATAATAAAAGACATTTGCTCAAGTAGTCTTCTAATTTGTTCATAATATATTTTCATACGAAATTAATTTTTACGAAAAACAAGAAATATTCAAGTCGTTCTTTTAATGTAAGAAATATCTTTTAACACTTGCAAGGAGGTGACTCTCAGCTTCTAATTTTTTGTTAGGTTTTTGCTGTATAAGGTAACGCATAAACTTGATTCGAAGATGACATGAAATACACTGTTAAAGAAAATGTGAACTTTTGATTTAAAACACCACCGCAATTTTGCTACAGTTAAATTTATATTAAAATAGTCAATCCTTATTATCTAACAACCCATAGGAAATCTTCAATGTCAATCAAGTGAACTTCGCTTGGCGCTTCGCCTACAGCGATTGGTAAACAGAGGATAAAGCCGGGGTCGCCGTGCCTGAAGAAAGAGAGAGGAGAAAGAAAGCAAGAGGGGGTCTGGGTACTGCTTTTCGTAACGTCACAAGAAAGGATGGGATTTGGAACAGTTTGCATTGAGTTCAACGGAAGAAATGGAATTAAGAATGCCAATAAATACGAGTAGCTTAATTTTTTATGACGCATTGAAAGAGCATTTTCGTTTTACAACACTTTGTTCTTAAATAACAGTGAATCAACAATATTTTTTGTCAGAAATTAATGAAATAAATTGGTACTGAATTTAAAGCAGTTTCAGCATTGTATACAGTATGTTTTGCATTTCGGGCTAGCAAATACATTCTAAATAATATAATGGTTACTCAATGCTATCATTTATCTAATATAATATGTATATGGATTAAATTTATACGTTGTATAAGCATAAAGTCATATTTTTAAGTAAGTAAAAGTAAATATATTTTTAAGTAAAAATAGTAATTTTTATTAATTTTACTTAAAAACTGAATTACATTATTTAGTTTTGCTTCGTTTTAATAAGCTTTTTGAAAGAATTGATGTTAAAAATATCCAGAATTATAAATAGTCATCTTAAGCCATTTCGTGACGTCACAAGAGAGGATGGGATTTCAAAGAGTTTGTATTGAATTCTATGGAAGAAATCTGATCAATAATGTCAATAAACACTAGTAGCACGAGGAATACAATCAGAAATTTCCACAATTAATATTTTAAAAACATGTACAATACATACTATATATAATTATGTTATACAGACTTCTAATAAAATTTGAAGCAATTAAAGCACAAAAAACAAGAAAATAAAAAGTAAAAGCTTTTATTACCCAAACCTTACAAATACTATAAAGTTTTTCATGAAAGCACTACAAGTGTTTGCTTTAGTTTTTTCTAGATAAGACTTTCAAATATCACATTGAGACATTTGAAATATACATAATTAAATATTTTTAAAATTAGTGAGTATAACTCTTGAATATGTTTTTCATGTAAAATATATTGCAGTAATACATATACTATTTTGTTATTGTTGTTAGCATTGCAGTAATACATTTTTTTTTTTTTTTTGAGTTAATTTCCAAATCTCTGTTCATACTTAATTTCAGAATTTTCAACAAATTCCGATAAACCGTTTAGTTGGAAATATTTCTTTAATAAATACCTTCTATATTTTTGTTTTTCTAAGTATCCAGCAAATAGATTTCTCTCTATCTCTTTTTTTTTCTTCTTCTTTTTTTTTTTTAAATAAATAAATCAACCATGAGATCCGCATTGAACCTTAAGCTACTTGGTATGTGCAGTGGAAGGGTATCTGCGTTTAATTTATAATTAATGGTGAAATTTTCTTAACATAGAATTGCCATGAAACTCGTGATACATTTCTTAATTTCAAAAGAATTTATATTTTCCTTTGCATTATTGTTTTCGGTTTCCTCAATATCTTTTTCCTAAACGTTTTCTCTTGTTTTAGTAGGATCAGTTCTTTCTTGTTTTTTGCTAATATCGGATATATAGGCTGGTAAGCTCGAAAAAATGGACGGGATAGCATTCGGTTCTAATTTATAATGCTTTCTTTTTACAGTTAAAAGTGCCTCATCTGATTTTAAAATAGCATCGTCTTTTAAAAGATCTTCATCTCGAAAATGCTCAATATAAACATACGCATTTTTTCCTGGGGACCAATTTTTTCTCGGAATATTTTTAGTGCATTCGGCCCGCTTTTCTTCGTTTTTTGGGAAAAGTGAAAACTTTTACATTTTCTCCTCTTTTGTAATTGGCTTTACTTACAGCCTGGGACGCAGCAAACGGAAGCATAGTGATTGCTAGAACAAAAGAACAGAAATCAATAAAACTAACGCAAAATACGGCAATTTTATATTTCTGTGTACTCTATAGCTTAATAACTATTATCAAGTATGTCGTATTAAGAATAGAGATTGCTGGCTTACCATTAGTATCCAAAAAAGGCACAAAACATCTTAGTTTCTTCTACTTTTAAGTACGATTTAACGGAGAAAAGTCTATCCTCTCTTGTGACGTCACAACACCTCCACGCGTTCAGTACCCAGGCTCGCCTTGTATTTGTTTACTCTCCCCCTCCCTTCCCGGGGGCTCCGATAAAGCTTACTCTCTTAAAGCCACCATTCACATACCAATTCGTCTGTCAAACAATTAGTTACGGGCGATTTTTATGACCCGGGTGGGAGTTTTTTATGACCGGGATAGCAATAAATAACTGACTTTCCACGCCTTCATCATTTGCCCACACGATCAAACATTTCACAGTTTGCGTTCAGACTTGGCACGGAATGGCGATGGATACAGCGATTGCGTTAGTTGGCATGGTGCTTTCCGAAAAAAGTAGCGAGAAAAAGCGAAAAGCTAGAAAAAAAAATTGGGAAAAAAAGTGGCTAAAAGAAAGAGAGAATTTATCCCATATAAAATTATTAGAAAATTTACGATTTTCGCCAGAAGATTTTCACAATTATCTGCGAATGAACGAGGAGACATATATGGAGCTCTTGAAACTTGTTGCGCCCATTATTAAAAGGAGCAACACCCTGATGAGAAAAGCAATTTCTCCTCATGAAAGACTTTCAGCCACACTAAGATTTTTGGCAAAAGCAAACAAAAATTTATTTTGGATATATCTGCAAAACTGACTTTAGCTTTATCTTTCTTAAAAATCTAAGACTTCCTTAATCTAAATTTACCATACTTTTTTAATCTAAAAGGATATTGACCGAATATTAATTGCTAGAATAAGAAAGCTAAATTGGGGGTGGGGGAGGAAAATACACTGTATACATTTCACACTGATCCAGTAAATTTGAAGTCACTATGTAAGTTCTTTATTTGACCTAATGATTTGGTGATCCTCAATAGGTAGATCACCAAAACTTGAATATTATTTCTGACATGTGTGGATCTCTATTTCTTCCAAATTGGAGAGCTGTAAAACTGTGCACTTTCATATAAAGATAAATTAAAAAATTAAGAACGCAAACATTCTACTCAAACTGTTCGGTAATTGGAAAGGCTTTTTTTTTTTTTTTTTTTTTTTTTTCCTTTTGTAAATGCATATTATATACAGATACATACGTAAAATTATGGCATCATTTTAACTTAACATTTTAACATTTTATGAATAGCAGTGAACAGCATAGAAAAATTTATTTTATTGCACACAAAATCCTGAAGAGAAACTTTCAGTCCTTACAATTTATTTATTTATAAGAATATTCACGTACAATTTTTTTCCGATTAGTTTTTTATTCTACATTTACCGATTAACATTAGTATAGGCAATAAATTTTAATGCTTGCTGCATATAATTTGAAAGTCTGCTTTTAAGTTACATTATTTTATAAACTTTAAAAAATAAGATAATAAAACCACACAGTGATGAAAAAGCATAGTATACTCTTAAATAAGTAGAATAAATAATTATATAATTGCACCTTTAGCCACCGAATCGTAAATGATTCTGTAAGACATATCCCAAGAAACAAAGATTTAATGTTTTATTTTTTTATTTTATCCAGTGAACTATTTATAATAATTACTCATTTATATGAAATTTAAAACTTAAGATTTATATTCCAGCATTTTTTTAAATTATATGTATGCATGTATTTGTGTGGGTACATTTAATAGTGGATACCCATAAAAGGTGGGGTAGAGACTCAAAGAACCCTCTCGTTAAGTCGTCGGTGTAGTGAATATTTTTTACAACATAATGAACTCTATTAATTACAGAAATGAAAGACCAAGGTAAGTTCCCGCTTTTTACCAAAAGTACTAATACGGGCGTCCATACATTTAATAAGAGTGCAATCCAGACATTTTTTCAGAGGGGGTGCCTCCCCCGCCCTACAAGCGGATTTGCCTTTGATTTAAAATTAATTTGATCAATTATTGTACAACTACTGACAAAATAGGCCACGTTAAAAAAAAAAAATCGCCACTAAGTCGCTGAATTGCTATATCTGGCTAAACTAGCAACCTTTTAGAGCGGGTGCCTTTGAAGTGTCCGACTGGTCGAACGCAAAATCGTCAAACATCCGATCTGACCCCTTGACCCAAAACATTCCCACTTTAGCCACAAATTGAGATTTATGGCTAAATATCCGCTGCTCCGGTGACGAAAATCCCCCCACCACTAATAGCTTTCACGACGGGTCGTACGATCAGTTGGTACGTGAATGTGGCCCATTAGATTTCAGCGATTTCTCCACTCAGACTGATGGAGTTTGGGGTAATGGAACAGCGTCGTTCCTCATCAGTGAAGTGGCTGCGAGATCCATTGCATGAAATGTATTTTCATTGATCCTCTTGTAAAAGGGGGTATGCGTTGTATGTGAAGAGTACAGAGAATATGCTGAGAGAGACATATAAATCACGCCAAGTGTGCGGTTTATGAAAATCATTCCAGTACATCTACCTATCCAGGCGTCACGAGAGGGGAGGGGGAAGAGGGGGTTTTCTTTGGGGGCAAGTGATCGTAAATTTCCGGAAACGTTTTTTTGTATAGTTAGAAAGAAGAATACGTGAAATCCAGCACCGACTGGAATAAGGAAAGCTGCTACCCTAAACCAAACCTGGATGGCTAACGTCATCATACCGTGGTCGTGCACCCTCCAAAAAAAGTATTCGAGCAAAAGAGAAATTTCCTACGTTGGTTTCGTTTATCAAAAACTATTTATCATACAATATGAATTAGGCTATGTAAAAATATGACTTTCCATATTTCTGTCAGGTTGTGCGTTTTCCAAAAACTCAATTATTATTCGCAAATCTAAAATAGGAAATTTCTCTCTTGCTCGAATACTTTTTTTGGAGGGTGTACTGACCCGTTTCACACGCAAACCGTTTCGTGAGGGCTGGGACTTATTGGCGGACTTGGGCCGGGCTTTTAAAACTGCGTAGTATTGGCATTGCCCGACTGATCCATTCAGAGGCCCTAGCCTAGCCATTTTCGGGGGACCCTGTACGGTCATTCCTTGTTGACCCATAGAGTCATAAGGTAGAACTATTTGTTCGCCGTTCTGTATATAAAGGAAAGGTTTAAACCCCCTCCCCTCCTTTTTTACAGCAATTTTTTAATTAATTTCCATAAATTTTTAAGGTACAAAATTTATGCTTCGAATAATGTCACGTCGATGAATGCTTTGATATAGGACGTTTGTTCTATTCCTGAATACAGTTTAAACAAACTTTTTTGCACGCTGGCTTGTGATGTTTATGTTTTTACGCTTATTTTTTAAAGAATATAACTTAAACTATTATAGTCCTTTTTCGGCCCCTTCAACTAGTCCGACGCATCATTAGCCTGTGCGGGCATCTGGTTCCGGTCAACTAGTTTCACGTCGCGATGACGTGAACGATTTGCGCGGAAACAAAAGTCGTGGAACTGAACTGAACTGAAGTTCTGGGTTTTTCGGAGCACCTTAGCATAGAGCTTTATCTCCAGTTTGTAGTTATATGTCTTGAGGTACTTTATCATGAGGTGGGGAAAAGTCGTGGACCAGTCTGTTCGAAACGGGCTCTGATCTTCGTCGGTCATCACACCCTGGATAAAAGCTCATTTGTAACAGAAAGAACTTTTGATTTTGTAACGAAAAAGAAGCAGTTATTTGTATGTAAGACCAACATTAATTTTTTAAATAAAAATAAGAAAAGCAAAAATGCCAGAGTGAAAGAAAAAGCACTTTATTTCTGTTTTACGATGAGAATAATTGGATCATTATGGGAGAGGACCCGAACCCCGGGCTCTAGTTTTCTCTCTACGGGCCTGTACATATCCACGAACATTTAAAGTTATTTCAAAATTACAGGGTTCCTGAGTGAATACTCGTATATAGTTAGTACACAATCCGCAGATATTAGACTCAAACTTTACGCATTCTTTTTCAAGCATTTGAACTTGGAATCCGTGTGATAATAAAATAAGTTCAATACATGTCACTGGTATTGCGTTCTTTTAACCCTTTGAGGCGCAACCCTTTCCCAATGCTGAAAAAATGCAGCCGTTGACCTCGCTCGACTGAACGATCGGCAAGATGGCGGACGATCGAAACGTTCATCGAGTGCCACAGATCGAGAGACCCTTTTGTGACGACAGCTGGCTGTGCCGGACCTCACAAAAGGGTCTCTCGATCTGTGGCACGCGATATCCGCGAAGTTTCGATCGTCCGCCCTCTTGCTGGTCGTTCAGTCGAGCGATGGCACGATGGAGCGATGGCTGCCCTTTTATCAGCATGGGGCCATCTATCCAGCTGTTCTCGCATGCTTCCATTTTTCAGCCGATGTCAGTGCTGTTAAAAATAACCGTGACCATTTTTTTAACGGGAAATGATGTACTAAAAAGTAAAGGATTCTCGTGGAGCTAGGTCACCCGCCACTATTTTGATAGAAATCCAATCTATTCTCCGTGACTGGCAACAGTCAAAACGTCAGAGTGTGGTGTTCCCAGAGCAGGAACACTGCGCGTTAAAGGGTTAACGTGCATTTAAAGTTACTTCAAAAAGTCCATTTCATCAGAATAGGCGTCTCAAGGTCACAGATTTTCGTTTCTGGCACCCACCATTCGACAACCAGGACAGTTTAGAGGCCTATTGTTTTTCGTACTATAGTTGAGGGTCAAATGTTGAAAGTTCCTATTTCATTGGAAATCTTCATTCGAAGACAAAACAAAGTGGGGAAAAAGGAAATGTATTCTTAGTGTCTTTTGTTACCGTAGTTACAAACGAAAGGAGGTAAAGATCCGTGGCCTACAGACGCCTATTCTAATGAAATGGTGTATAGTATGCAATGTGTAGCTAATTCGCTCAGACTTCGCCTCCCATATCCTTTTCATCATCATAAGAAGTCTTTAGAAAACCATCCTAAGTGTACAGTTTAAGAAAATTATTTCTTCCATCAAAAAGTTTTTAGAAAGCTCCCATTCGATGACTTTTAAGCTAAAGTGTACTGTTTGAAAAACATTCGGAAATAGAAATACCATTAGTGACCATCCACAAGCACGCGAAATGAAAATTAGGCGCGCTTTTCATGCAATACTACCACGATCTAACGAAGCTTCTGCTGAATATTTATTCAAAGGTTTGCTTAAGCTTTAAAATTCTGTTTTCGTTTGTGCGAAGAAATCTTTTCCCCCCAGTCTGCAGGGAAACTTCATCCCCCACACAGCTCCCCAAAAGTGTTCAAAAACTTTTTGTTTTCATTCAAATTCGTCTGATGAATGCTAATTCCCAATGTTTTTTCTAGATGTTTAAGTGTGCAATAACGTGTTGCGATAAGACAACTTCGATGCCATGTTTTTGGTATTATGCCATTTTAAAATTCAAAGCTACAGGAATCCCGTACGAAGAACAGGTGCACAGATGTGAAATATGTAGCTATTCGACTCAAAATTTGCCTTTCATGTCCTCTTTTTATTAAATCTTTTTCCTCTTTTTAAATGTTTAACACGTATCACGATAAAATGACTTCAATGTATACCACTGGTATTACATTTTTACCCTACATATAATATTCTAACATTCATAAATGCACTATTACCGCGTGAAGAACGGGTCCATAACTATTTGACTCTTAACTTGGTTCCACATAGTAGATTATTTTTCCACGACGCTTCATTTTTTTCCGAAAAATAACTACATTTTCAATTCTGTAACTCCTGGAAATACATTGCTTTTAGCGTCCGTGATTGACTGGCGAGCATGAAAAGTAATAAAACAGATTTGTTAACAAAATGGTTTGAAATCATTTATGTGACAGGAAAGAACAACAAAAAAAAACAATCAACCCAAAACTTCACATATCAATTTCATTTGAGAGAGCTGAAGTGCTTCGCTGAAAACTGTTTGTTTCGCTTCGATTTCTCTCATTACGAGCAATCCTACCTTGAAAATAGATTGCCTCTGTGTGTTCTTATAGAATTCTGCCGTTTCTCCATTTAGAGATGGATGAGTGGATAATGGAACGGCGTTGATCGTCATCAGTAAAATGGCGATATCCATTGCACGAAATTCTTTTTGATTTATTTTCTAATAAAGGGTACATGGATGTATGAGAAGAGTACAGACGATATGTTGAGGAAGAAGGATAAATCACGCCAGATGCACAGCCGATGAAAGTCTTTCCATCAATCGTTTTCCAGCCATCCTGCCAACACATCCGTATTACAATTTCTTTCAAAATTACAGTGTTCCCGTGTCAGGAACGGGTAATTTATGCAATATGTAACTATTTGATTTTCGAACTTATGTTAGAACAAACAAGCAACGTAAACAAACAAACAACGTAAAGCATCAAATATCAATATCATCTCAGAGAGCTGAAGTGCTTCGCTGAAAACTGTTGTTTGTTTCTTTCGCTTCTATTTCTCTCATTATGAGCAATCATAACTTTGAAAATAGATTGCCTCTGTGTGGTCTTTTAGAATTCTGCCATTTCTCCATTTAGAGATGGATGGAGGGGATAATGGAAAAGCGCTGTTCGTCATCAGTAAAATGGCGATATCCATTGTACGAAATGCGTTTTGATTTATGTCCTAATAAAGGGTGCATGGTTGTATGAGAAGAGTACAGACACTATGTTGAGGAAGATGCATCAATCACGCCAGGTGTACATTTGATGAAAGTCGTTCCAGCGATCGTTTTCTAGCCTTCCTACCAACACATCCGTATTACAATTTATTTCCTATTTACAGTATTCCCGTGTCAGGAACGGGTCATTTATACAATATGTAACTATTTGATTTTCGAACTTATGTTAAAACATAAGTCCTAGTGCTAAAAAAATAAACGCCAGATTTTCCCTCTTCATCCCGAAAAAATTGTCGATCGGAAGCACTCGCGAAAATTTTGTCAAGTCGGCAAGACTGTTCCATTCATGACGTATAAGAGCAAGTTGAAGTTTAAAATGAAAAGAAAAATATTAAAATAGATATTTTTCTAGTATTAAAAAAATTATGATAAGTTCCAAATCTCTTCAGAATTCAAAGTGTTAACCACTGAGCCCGATTCTCCATGAAGGAATGCGAGCCATTTGCATCTATCTCTATTTACGTGACGAGCTGTCACCCAGCAAACCGCAGAAACCGAACCAGACTTACCTAACTCTGATTACAGCTCATTTAAGATTGAAAACGCTCTGGAAATGAAAGGTGTCTATCTAAACCGGCTGTTGAAAGTTAAATGGGAAAAAAAAAAAACATCCTAACAATCATTCCTATAATAAAGTTCTGTTTACACGCGAATGCATGCCATAGAAGTTGTTTATCGAAATTCGGGTGAGTTTCAGCATAGATTGAAAATAAATGAAGTCAAACGTAAAAAAAGGCATAATTTCAACAAACAAAACCCAAAGGTTGGATCCGATAGAATGTTACCGAGATGCACATTGCTTGGTTCTTGCATGTTGCTTGGAACATAAAAATTTCAACTTCGCACTTTTTTTAATTATGTGAAACCCATAGAACAACTTGCGTAAAATTATGGCGAATTTTCATATTTTATTACGGCGAATTTTCATATTTGGGCGACTTGCATATATGTACCTATAGTTAATAATTAGCTCTTGTAAGAAAACAGCGCTTCATATGTTTTTTTGGATAAAAACTACGTAACGGCTTGCCACCAAAGGCGACTTTTCATTATTGGGTGATTGACATATGCTCGCAACCTACAATGACTGCTCATGTAACGTTCCTGGAAAACCGTTAGCCATTATTTTTCATATAACACAATCCTTTGCAAATTGGTTTATTGAGCACCACGAATTATATCATCTCGTCGCGCTGGCAAATATCCAAAGTGTACTATAACTGCTATAATGGCATAGTTAAGGACATCCAATATGTTTACTGGTAGCCAATACTCCAGCTGGACCAAACCGGCTTTAAAATAATCTGCATTTTAATTATTTTTCATTTTCAAGATATTGGGTTCTTAACATTTTTGAACTCGTGGTTTAGATTCACCCTGCTTGGGAAGATACCATTTTGCCAGATCGTACCTAATGCCAAAAGGGCGCTTTTAAAATCGGTTACAATGAGTTATTCTGTTATGAAAAATCGAATAATCGTTAATTCTAAATTCCTGCTGTCTAAGCGAACTTACTATTTAAAAATTGTCAACCGTGTGTTCTTTTAAGAATGGAAAAAGTATTAAAATCTTACAAATTATTAAAATTTACAATTAAATTAATTTTTAATCGTTGACAGAGTGTTAATGATTATTGTCATAAATTAGTTATCTCTCTATATTTAAAAAAAAGTAGCGGCGGCGACAGCGGCCGTTACTTTTTTTGGCCAATAAAAGACACTTTGAGCTATTTTTTCATTTTTTTTTTTTTTTATTTGGCGTAAGATGGGTGTCATTCTACTTAATGTTTGTCAATTTCACGCAATTCTACATACTTCAAGCAACATACATACTACATACATATGCAAAAGAATGAACGATTTTATGCCAAATCTCGCAACCATTATGTTTTATTTTTTCAGTTTTTTATTAATATCCTCTAATATAAATCGATTTTCAAAATTTAAGTCAGCTTATGAGGTTCCTCGGGATTTTCAGAATCCATGGACATGTTTCTCGAAATTCAAATCCTCACGGTTTAAGAGAAGATAGCCCAACAAACTCTAGACAGCGGCGGCGACAGCGGCCGTTACTTTTTTTTAAATATAGAGAGATAACTAATTTATGACAATAATCATTAACACTCTGTCAACGATTAAAAATTAATTTAATTGTAAATTTTAATAATTTGTAAGATTTTAATACTTTTTCCATTCTTAAAAGGTATTTAGATTTTAAGGAATAATTTAAAATATATAACTGATTGAAATGATCTGCATTTATAGTTTTTTGTCAAAGTAATACGTTCAGAAAACTGAACATAATTTATTTGACCGAGAAAGAGCCTCAGCATGGCCCAGTGGTTATGCCACAGAAAATGGTACACGGCCGAAGTGTGAAGGTCCCGGGTTCGGGTCCCATCGTGCTGATGCCGATCTAACGGTGTGGAGTTTTGGTGGGTTTTCTCCAGAATACCCACCAGAATACCAGAATACCCGCGAATCTCCAGAATACCAAGGATTTCTCGTGAATACGCGTTAGGACCCCTTAGAAACTCTTTAAAAAGTCCTCCTAGCCAAGGCACCCCTCCCTCATCCTTGGCAGATCGCCCAAGCGTAGTGCTGCCATAATCACATAAAAAAACATTGACTGACAAAGATATATATAAGGAAAAAAAAAAGAATTCAGTCGTTTCAAAACGTAAACTGCGTTTAAAAAATATGTTATTCCATTCTAAAATAATCATTACGTTATTTGTAAGTTTTATCTTTCTAATATTTATTAGACAAAAATATCTTTCATTTCCTGGGAATGTTTACGATGTTGGTCATTTTTGCCCTGATACATTATTTGTCCAACATCGTCTATGATTTAAAAGTATCACATTTCAAGAAATAAATTTTCCCTCATGTAAAAAAAAACTGAAAATACTTTCAAAAACGGCTTATTGAAGGCCATATTCTGCTTTCCTTGAGTTTTTAGCAAAAATATACGTCCTTAGAAGCATATATATTCACACACACACACACACACACCACCCAGTTACTTAATTTATTATCCTATTTAATGCCTTGCATTACAGTTTTCTTAATAAATAGGGACCCATAAATAATGTTTATGGGAAAAGTGCGCATTCTACGAGAGGGCGCGCTCATAGCGAAGACAGCAACTTGAAAAACAGATTTTCGGAATAGA
>JAWZYV010004584.1:0-11406 GCA_038373885.1 Cheiracanthium punctorium | reverse complement strand
TAAAAATCAAGTCATCTTTTAACTTTGTCTGTTAATTTTTTCAAGTCATTATTGTTAAAATTTCACTTTTGAATGCATATTTTATTTGATGTTTTGCTTATTTGATAATTGGGATCATTGGCCTGTAAGAGGTTACTATTTCGCTTCCAAATTCAATGCGGCTTACCTGAAATTTGACTCGACTGCCTTGAATGAAAAGATACTTTTCCTAAACAACAAAACGTACGACAGAGAATAATACAGTTAGAAAATTAATAGGCGGATACAAATACAATTGACCGAAAAAGATAAAAAATAAATAAATCAAACAATTCTGCTATCGCTTTCTGAAATACAAATAGAGAGGAAGACTAAGAGAGATGCGTTAATTAGACTTAATAATAGGGGAATTCTATTATTCTCGGATTAGAATAACGCTGACAAGCTAGACTCCACCGACAGCGAAGATTCCAATCGCTGTAGACTTCTTTGGTCCTACCTCCCACACAGACACACATAAAAAAAAACAATTCCTCGATGCTTTCAGTTATTTGCAATACATTTGTTCTCCATCAACAGTAACAGGAAGGGAAAAGGGAAATGAGGAAGCTCAATTTCAAATTAGTGTTTCATCTTACCACGGGCGCCCATATGAGCTTTGTAGGGTGAGGATGGGGGTCAAGGGTCCTGCATCAGAAAGATACTATATTTTAGTTTTGACACTAAAATATAGTGATAATATATTTTAGTATTGAAAGGGGGGCAAAACGGACCCCGATGTAAATCATACCGATAATATAGTAGCTAGGGAGGGGGGGGCCCATACCTAGCAGAGAGTTTCCTCTCTGCTAGGTATGGGCGCTCGTGCATCACGGTACATAACGGAATACGCTAAGCCTTGATTCATCCACCAGGAGATCTGCCAAGGATCAACTTCGTTGGCTCAATTTTGAACAGAGCCAAAAACTAACAAATTCGTAAAAAGGAATAATGTGTCTTGTGACATAACTCAAGGAAACTCTACAATTCAAGCATCGTTAACTTAGCTTTCCTACAACACAGTTAACTTTAAAAATCACACATAGTAGTCTACTCCATTAACGCTATTACGAATTTTATTGAAATTCCTGAAATAGTTGATTATAAGAGGCGAATAAATGGATAAAAACAATGAAAACGCGTAAGCAACGAAGAAAACAATTTTTAAAGGCATGGTTCGAAATAAAACCACATTTACGACATTTATCCCGTATCAAACACACCACAATTATTTTAAAAGGAGCATTAGAGAGAGTTGATTTATCGTGGCTTCTTCCCATTATGATAAAAAGAACGAACAGAATTTTAAAACGAAGTAATGATACGTGTTTAATGGTTTCCCAGTACATTCCTCGGGATAGTTTGAAGAAAAATGGTAATATTTAAACAAATAAAAACAAATAATCCAATTTAAAAAATATTACGCCATAAAACAAGCTTCGGTGGAGATATTTTTAAGTTTTATAACCCATATACTGAAATAACTCAATAAATAATGCAGGTACAACAAATCGAATATTTTCAAAGCGAGTGGATAATGGGCTCGCTTTTTTTTTTTTTTTTTTTTTTTTTTTTCTCCGCGCTTTATTTTCAATGTTATGTTCCATTTAAGCGCCTCACAGGCGAAAAGTAAAGTTAGTTTTTTAAAGGGAAAATAAACTTAGTCATCAAAGGTAATAGAAGCAAAGCCGTTCTGGACGCTGAAAGGTACCGGGCAATTTGATTAGACCGATCTTCAACTCATTGCTTTAACCCGTTCACTCCTTTAGGGGCAAAGACACTGCGGCAGAGGTTCTCTCTCTGGGTCCTTCGCTGCTTCCCGTCATAGGTCTTTGCCTACTTCACCGTGAAAAAACGAACTCGGAGAAAGAATCTCTAGTGTTGCGTGTTTGCGATGAAGAGAACGATCCAGATAACTATTTGATTAAATAGTAGGGTATAACTTCATTTTATGTTGTTGTAGTCTTCAACAACATATATTAATTTAAAGATAGACTGAAATACACAACGTCTCTTAACCCTTTGAGGCGCAACCCTTTCCCAATGCTGAAAAAAGGGCAGCCGTTGCCTTCGCTCGACTTAACTACCAGCAAGATGGCGGACGATCGAAACGTTCATCGCGTGCCACAGATCTAGAGACCCTTTTTTGACGACAGCTGGCTGTGCCGCACAGCAAAAGTGGGACCGTATAAAAATTAAATTTCATAGTTTAATATGTATACACCCATTAGTTAAAAAAAGAAGTGCCATATCTGAAAGCTACTCTTAATTTGACAAACTTTTCTAATTGAAAGTGTGTTTTGATCACTTACGGTTTAAAAGGTAAACGCTTTAGCATCTACTTTGAACTATACCATGCATGTTTTAAGATGTCAGAAAAGAATGGTGGTGATAGCAGAAAATACATAATGAAGCTTTATTGCATCTTCTCTTCCTATTTCCTGTTTATCTGCATAAGATATAGGGAATTTTAATTTAAATTCTTTTATTTATTTATTTATTGTATCATGAAATTACACATCACAGGGTGACAAAGCGATGTACATTTAGATGGGATTACTTTTAGGGGACAAGATGAATTTCTTTCATCTTCATAAAAAATATTTTGTCATAAATTTCTGGATTCGTTTGACCTTTTTTTGAGTCTGCTAAAAGCAAAAGCTTCTAGTTCCCTACATACATATGGTTTCAAAATTCAGTCAAGGAATGAAACATGCAGACTTGTTGAAAGTTTCCAGGACTTTAAGCATGTTTGCATTCACATTGGAATATTCTTTCATTAAATTCTGTATAGTTTTCTCCATTTGGGAGCTAAAAGCTCCTGATATCTTATTATTTACTAGCTGCGTGCCCGTTCTTCGCACGGTAGTAAACGAAAATTTTCCTAGCATGTGTAATACCAATTAATTCCTGGGATGTGAAATCTAAAATAAAAGCAAAATTATTTACTCTTGGTGTGAAGTTTGCATCATGAGTACTAACCTGGCATCACTGCAATATAATGATTCAAAAAACTACGTCAGTGTCATTCGCGATCAGAAAAGTGAAAAGCTTAGCAGTTTGCAGAGAACTCCTGACTTTCAAAATGTGTTATTTCTACATCATACTGTTTTTTAGGTTCAAGTTGTAGCATTAAATACCTCAGACACTACATGAAATGGACAACCGTTTACTTTAAAATAGCTGCGCACCCGCTCTTCATACGGGAAGATGCGAATATTTTACTAAAATCATATCTACATGTGACAAAAACAATGCCCTCTGTTGAAATTACTGCGGGATATATCAATGCAAATTAGAATTACTTATCGTTCTGTTGGTTGTAAAACAACCCTTGAAAAAGGATAAACAGAATACTTTTAATTTCATGAAATATTTATTAACGTGGTATATTCTGATTTATTCATATTATCCTTACAAATCTACTAATACTATCTATCTTTGCTTCTCCCTCTCCACGGCTCGATTAAAAGAAACAGCTTAGATTATTTGACAAATGGGATCTTTTTATTCTATGGCGATTCTTTGGAATTTACGCATTACCATAAATATTATTCATTTCACATAATTGTTGCTATTAAGGAAGCTCTCTATACATATTTAATTTATGCATAGTTTTGTAAGATTGGCGTATTTACCACCGCAAAACATTTAATCTCACCGTGGTGAAAAATATTCCAGCGGTGCCAATTTAAATACCCACGTGTCCAATATAGGGATATTTTATAAATCTTCCATAGTTCTGTCCATGGGCGCCCATAGCGGGGGGGCAAGGTAGGGCACTTGCTCCCCCTAGAGATTTAGGTTACTGTCTCATGATGTAAACAAATCGCAAAAACAGTACTAAATTTGTTAAAAGTTTGAAATTTGCCCCCCCCCTAGAAATTTTTTTTAAGTTTGCCCCCCCCCCTAGAAAAATTCCTATGGGCGCCCATGGTTCTGTCCACTGAAAACATCAAACTTTATAATTTCGAGGAGCTATTTAGAATCTCTATAACTGCGACAGGACGTAGTTTACAAATCCAGGCATTTTTTTAAAATTTATGACGTCACTGTTTAACTGCCGTAAAAGACACCCCAGTAGGAGGGAGTTGATTTGGATATTTCGCTCAGTAGCTTTCAAACGGTATCATATTAAAATTTACAATGACGTTGAAATTTTTTTTTGCTTTATATAGGAATAGGACACTATGGAGTAGGGGTGCACCGAATATTCAGTTGGTATTCGGTATACTGCCTATTCGGCAAATGAACCGAATATTCGGTTCGGCCGAATACTTAAATATTCGGAAACCGAATAATAAACAAATTTAAGTATTCACCAATAAACAAATACATATTTTTTATATGATGAATGAAAGATACAGTATAGTACCATAGTACTAAATTGATTCAAGTTGTTACTTAACTAATATCACATGTGAATAAGCGTTAGAAACCCTTAGAAAGTCCTCCTACCAAGACACCCCCATCCTTGGCAGATAGCCCTAACATAGCGTTCCACAATCACACAAAAAACTAATATCACAATGACATGTAATGTTTCCAAATAAAATGTAATAGAATACACTCAGATGTTAAATTTGAATTTTGTTGCTTTTCAATTTTTCTTAAATCTTATGACACATTACATTAACCTTGCTATTACTAACCGATTTAAATTTGAAACAGTAATCAGGACAAAAAAAACTCATTAACATCAAGTGTTCATAAATATGTAAAGTCAATTAACTGCTAATTTTCTAAATAATATATGCAGGTAAAAAAATTACCAGCATTTCACTAATATTTAAAAAAATTATTAACTATATATAAAGGAAACACTTTGATATTAAATTTTGCAGCATTTTAATTTTTGAAGTTTTACACCATATGAAATATTCTTTAAGAAAAAACTAATTAAATGAATCATTTCAATCAAGTTTCAATAATGGTTTAATAAGTTTAATAAATTTTAACGAAGTATTTGGTATTCGGCTGAATATTCGGTTAGAATTTTAACCGAATATTCGTTATTCGGTGCATCCCTACTATGGAGGAACGTAATCCAACGTTAAAATTAAACTATACTCACAACATGCATATGTTAGGAAACATATATATGCCTGCGACATAATTAAATGCAAAAAATAAAAAAGTAAATAGAAGAATATATCCCATTTCGAAACGAACTTTGTAGCTTTTAAAATGAAGAACATTTTCAGCTGCGTTAAAACATTTCAATTTTTAAATAAGCGACATTCTGAAATACCACTTACAATAATAATAATCGTGAATTTCTCAGTTTATTTCAAAAATAAGTCTTAATCAAAATATTGCCTCCTTGTGTTAAAAAAAAAGAGCAGAGATAAATGCGTTAAAATTGTGGCATAATTTTTATGTATCTTAAAGCATTTGACGTCATAGATACTCACTTGCTAATTGAAATTCTAATATCCCTTTTGAAAACTCGATTGGTTGAAAAAAACCCTTTTTTCTAATCCTTTTTGTGGCAACGCAATAAAATTATCTCGTGCGATGATCAATTAATCTAATGGCGTAAGCCCTCCACGTTAATGCTATTAAATTCTAAACATTAGATTACATTTAAATTCGTAAAAAATCACCTAATTTACATAATAATTTTGTTTTTATTTTAAAAGAGGGAGAAAGGAATGCTTCACGATCTGTCAAAATATCAAAAAGTTATGATGGAAAGAATTCAAGATGCGACAGTTTTAAAATTGTTTTACAAAAAAAATTGCCAAAACAGATACTTAATATAAAAATTCCTAAAAATCTACAAATTATGTTACATATTCAGAGCAAACTGTTTTTAAAAGAAAATTTTCTCCTCTATCCGATGACACAAATTCCGTTTTGCTGCAAGCGTAATTACCGCCGTTATTACGAATTAGGTGGAAAAAAATGCCAAAAAATCGCATAAAATATAAACTAAATTAAATTCTAGGTCAAATTTTGAAAAAAATCACTGCGAGATGCACAACTAGATGTTTAGAACTTCCCGAGTACCAAATTTGGTGTTTCTAGGTGTATCCATTTGTCCCTAATGCCGCCGACAGACACACACAGACATCTTTTATAATAAGTATAGATTAATAATATTTTCACTATCCACTACTCCCGAAGTTTGATAAATTTAAAATTAAGTGCATTTTGCATTCTACATCAAATCATAAATGTTTTAAATATTTATGACAGTTTATGCCGAATACTGAATCTCTAACTGTAATTACATGTGTGTTACACATTCTGCAGCTGAACGGGAAACTTAAAACAATATCACATCGCATCAGTGAAAATGAAGAAAAAAGCGAATACTTCTTTATCATTCTTTGCTAGTCTTAAAAGTATTAGTAAATTATCAAATATTTACACAACAAACAACTTTTACAAAATACCCAGTTTTACAAAATAAGTCACAATATATTACTTGCATAATCATTTTGCAGTGTTTTATAACAGAGCAAGCTGAGCCAGACTGGAACCAGAGACCTTTTGCTCTCTGGCCGAAAGTGAAACCACGGCACCACCGAGTACGTCACACAATTTGCGAAATAATTGGTATAATCTAATGTTTAAATGGAATTTTCTCGAAAATGCAAGAGAGTTGGTGGCTAATTCTTTGCCATTTTACTATGCTACAGGTCCCCTATAACTCATCAACATTTCATCAAAATCGGTGATCCCAACGTCTGAGCCTCCCCTTGTCAGTTCATTCAGCTTGCATTCCAAATGCAAAGTGAAAACAGGTTGAAAAGGAAATGATACACGGAACACTTGCATCGAATGTAAAACACCAGTTTGCAGAAAATGTTGATCTACAGAACTTCGATGTACTGATTGCTTTAAAAAAATATAAAATGTAAAATTTAAAGAAATAAAGGTCAGTATAAAATTTATTTGCATTTTCTATAACATTCTTCATTTCTATACTTAGGGGGAAATTTCATAAGCGGGTGTCGTCACCAAATTTGAAGTTCGTTTGAAAGTTTGTTTAGGGTAGTGATAGTTTCAGATATGTGTTGCAACCTGGTGATTCAGTTGAGTTGTTGGCTGATGCTGTATTTTGAAGAAAAATTGATTGGTTTATTGAATCAACGTTAGCACAATTTTTGGTAAAGGAATTGTGTGATTGGTTTAGGGAGTTTAACTGTAACCGGTAAACCGAGTTTTATAAGAGGTAGATTTTGAGTTCGATGCGTCATTTTTTGTTTTTGTTTTTCTGTGGGGTACGTGAGTAGTTGTTCTGGGGATTATAAGGTGCATTTTTCTTATTTGGAAATGTCATTTGTTGCTTAAAGGTGTAGTGAATGGTTTTAAAGCTTTAATTGTATTTGTGGTTTTAAGAATTTTTAACATGCATACTTTATTGCTGAATTTTAGCATTTTTAACATGTTTTTAGATTTAGAGAGACGTGAAGTTTCTTGAATTTTTAAATGACATAGGATTAATACATGTGCAGAATAGTGTTTGTTTATTTTTGTGATATGTGTGGTTCGTAAAAGGCGTGTTGGAAAGATAATGGAAGGAAAGTTGGGTTTAGATTTGTATGTAAAAGTAGGAAGAAAAGTTAATGCCCCAGAACATTTTACCACTTAAGGAATACTTTTTTTGAGAAAACTGGAATCAGTAAACGAGATATTTTAGGTGTCATTTTTTGTTTCGTTTTGAAAATCCCTATTCTGTTTACTTTAAATTAGATTAATGTGTGGCGTGCGAAGAGGTGAGAGGATAGTATGTCGATAACGGATTATTTTTGTTTTGTTGTGAGGTTTGATGAATAAATTTGCATCAAATGAGGGAAAAAATTTTCGGTTTGCAATTGATATCAAGAAAGTGTATCAGGGAGACCTGGGAAAGAAGGTTTGAAAATGCGAAAATTTGTCATTCCTACCGTAGAATCTGAGAATCCGGAAGGCGTTGTTACTGCTGGTTGTGGTAAGGATGTTGAAAGAAAATTGAAGAATTTGATGATACTGATTGGGAAAAACATTGAAAATTTTTGGGGTTGGGGGGATAGTTTAGGTATTATTGTAGTTTGGGGGGTTTTCCTGTATGAAGCAGGTGCTACTGAGGTAGTTTTTGGTTTAAAAAAAAATGAAGTAGGTGTTTTGGCAAAATATTATGTAGTACTGGTTGTTTATAGCAGGTTTTTTTTCTATTTAGAATAATAAAAATGTTTAATCTTTTTTGAGTGGGAAATGAATTCATGTACCCTAGAGCAAAGATTTTTTTTTTTTTAATTTGATGAAAAAGTGGTCTTTTGAGAATGTTGATATGTGAAGGTGAGTTATTTTTTTGTATTTGTTGTTTTGTAAAATGTTGTTTCATACGTGAAAAAATTTGGCGATGGAAAAAAGTGCCAAATTGCGTTATGTTGGCGACAAAAAAAATTAGCCAAACATAGGTGACACCCGCTTATAAATTACTACCGATGTAAAAGCAATCACTTTAAGCGATTACTTTTGCGTTCATTTGAATACGTCTGTTTGGTACTGGAGGTTATTGATCATATTAAACGAATGATAACATTTACCGTGATTACATTAAGTAGCGTCTACTGTATATAGTAAGGCATTTAGCATCACTATAAAGTGCAATCATACCGTTTGCTCCACCCTAGGACCGGCTCTGTTTAGAGCAACATACATCCTTCTCAGAGTTTCTCGCCACTATTCGGGTCTTCATCAGAAGATGGTGGACTTATGAATATTTACATCCCTTGGAAACTGCTAGAGACCACCCAGGACTTTCAGAACCACGGATTTAGCATGCAATTACACCACATGTACACTGCGGTCTTTAGCGGTATGCCAGAATCAAATCTTAACCACAGGGCTACTATGTCCCAAAATACACATTGGCCCATGAGGGGATTAAACCCATGAGAATTGTGCCATTCATCAACATGTTGTTTTTAAGACTATATTAAAATAACACATTATTTGAATAGCCCTTGATGCCATATATTTAAATTTCTGTGGCTTACAAAGTGAAAGAGGTTGTGAATAGTGCTATTATTGTTATTGCATGTGATTAACATTTCTGTAAACTTTTATTTCTATAATCTTTTCTTTAAACTTGCTATACTATTTCTTTAATATTTCTATAAACTTGCTAACTAAAACAGAATCAGTCAATTTTTATATGCTTTCAAAAACATCCACTTGGGACAAAATAATTTTATTTGCATACAAGAAATTATTTTATTTATAGATTTATTCTATCAAAAACTAGATACTTACCAGTTGTCTATATTCTTTATACAAAGTAGTTAACTTACTTACTTATTAATCTAATTTTTTTTAATCTCGTTTAAATTTTAAAAAATCCGATTTTTTTTATTAAAAAATTATTTTTTTACACCCTTTATAAGGTCATGAAGAATTGATGATTTGAATAAAGGCAGATACTTTTTAGAAAAAAATGAGCAGTGTGTGTTATAAGCATCAGTGTGAATTCCTATATCCGTAACTCTAGTAATCAATAATCAATATCGCTATTATGTTTTGGTCTGCTGCAAGGGTCCAAATATTTACAAATACCCTTGCCCAAATGGTGATGACTGGGCTTTGTCAGCCACCTTCTAGAAATTAAGCTCCCACTACAGATAAACTATCGGTCAGTCAGATGATTAGCATTTTATATAAAATAAAAAGAATCAGAGAAAAAACAACAATGTTTCCACTTCGCTTAATATTATTAGATTACACTAGGAAGTGATAAAAAGAATGAAATAATGTGGAACACAAGTATTCTAGTTTATTTATAAAGTTAATTTATTTTTCTTCCAGTTCCACTGCTTACAAAATTGTTATTTGCCATAGTATCACACACATTATAACAATGTAAAATTTTACTATCGACTGAGCCCCTTCCATACAAACAGGCAAACTTGAATAATTTTAAAGATAAGAGACCCTCTAATATAATACAAATATGCTACTACAATAACTTTTAAAACCGGTATTTCCAAAGGACACACATATCTATAAAAAAAAAATTGTTTAGCGCAACAATAATCAATACATACATGCTTTTAGAAATCAGACAGTAAAGATATAGTTTAAATAAATTCAATTCAAATAATACACAAAATAAATGTAAATAATAGTCGCACTAAAAACACGGGAATAAAATAAACACAGATTGCAAGTGCTCGTATCGCATTGATCAAACATTCAAATTTATGTGCAATCGCATAGAAATAAATTCTAATAATGCATATAAATTAATAAAAAACATTAAAATTAATTTCTGTATAGTTTATTAAGCTTACCAGGTGAAGAACTGTGTTAACAACTTCCTTGTTTGACACTTGCCCCACCTCCACTAAACCTATAAGAACAGCAAACTTCAGGTTATCATTCAGGGGCATTTTAATAACATCTTCAGGCCTTTTAGCCTCAGTAACGTTAGTTTCGTCAATTTTTTCCATCATTAGATTTGTCGACATCACAACAGAATTACTCCAAACAGACTGAATGTGAAAGTATTGATACTTATGAATTCACAATGCAGTAAACCATACACTCATCAACAAACACGATCGTCATTTTCCAATACAGAGCATGGAAAATCAGTTAACTGATTACTTTCACTCAGTACATTTTTGACATCCCTTGATCTGGGTTAATTACATCAGCGAGAGAGATTTTCGAAGTTTTGCTTTCAGTTAAATCACAAAATCACAAGCAAGAGATCCACCGGTCCACATCAAGCAAACTGCGAAACTACTTTGGGATGATGTTTGAGCAGACAGCGCCCCCCTGTATCCGGGAATTCTCGTTTCCAAAAATTTGATTTTTGAAATGTACATCATGCCACTTTATCTTAAAAAGATTCATAGTTTATGTATTTCGATTCAAATAACTTTATTTTTGGTTTGAAATGAATATTTAAAAACTACAGCATGTGTAATAATTTTATCAACAGCATAAGAAACAAATAATTTTATCAACAGCATTTAAAGAATACACCATACATGTATGACGTCAGAAAATATGCAGAACCCATTAAACGGGGCCATCGTGATTCTACCGGGCCTGCTTATGCACTCCGATGAATCATCCAAAGAGGCCTACGCATGCTCACTGATTAGTTCCAGCACTTAGTACATCATCTAACGGCTGAATCTAACCAATGAGGAAACGCCCGTAGGCCTCTTTCGGAGTGCACAAGCAGGCCTGGTAGTATCACGATGGCCCCGCTTTAAATTAAGAAAGTGACAAGATTTTATTTTTGAACATAGAATCGGGGACATGTTCCCAATTTTGAAACAAAACTGGGGACATTTATAATTAATGAACTAATTAACAGTAATTTAGCCCATTTATGCCTAGCGTCCCTTTTTTGGGACGGCATTTTCGCTATCATTCGAAAAC
>JAWZYV010004583.1:0-15918 GCA_038373885.1 Cheiracanthium punctorium | reverse complement strand
GAAAAAGTTTTAGAATCGGTTCTATAGTTACAGAGATACCCACAGAGCGTAATGTATTAGAATTATTTTGAGTGTTCCTGTAAAGGAACTATTTGTGCTACATGCATGAATTTTAGCCTATAATACTCAAGAATAGTGTAGCTTACTATCAATGAAAAAAGTTTTGAATCGGTTCAGTACTTACAGAGATACACATAGAGCGTAATGTAATTCTTATGAGTATCCCTGTAAAAGAACTATTTGTGATATATGCATAAAAGGTAGCCTATAACACTCAGGGTCCCCCAGTGTCTAAGAGTCCCGGCGGTCATTCCCGCCAAACTGTTTTTTCGTCAAATGAGTTGCAAACTGTTGCCAATCGTATTCAAAACCATTAATAATTTCATGTGCCCGGCATTTATCTCGGCAAAAAATCGCTAGTCTTGGCGGACCGCCGAGATAATACGTAAGTACACTTTTCTTTATTTATGCTTTTTAATTTGGCGTAAAATCAACATAATTTCCATACTTATTAATGTTTTCCAAATGCATGTGATTTCGCAAATAGAATTTCTGTTTTATTTCAAAATCATAAATAATTTTGTGCGGGCGATAAAACGGTTTTTAATTAATAGTTAGAAAAGTAATTAAAATTTCCGAGCCTCAGGTACACTTTACCGAAGTCATCGGTCCAGGCATGCTCAAATTTTCAAAGCTCTGCTTTCTGTAGATTTGTCTGGAGAACATTCATTTTTATTATTAGAGATAGATATATTTGGCATAAAACTGGCATAATTTCCGTATTATTTAATGTTTTCCAGATGCACGTGCTTCTTTGTTAGCTCAAAACATGAATCATATGATACGGGCGAAACTCGCCAAGCATGGCAACGTAAAAATGGTTTTTAATTAATAATTAAAAATGTAATTAAAAATCTAAAATTCTAAGTAGCCTATAACCAACTCCAGGGTCCCATCTATATCTAAACCGAAATGCATCCTAATCGATTCAGCGGTTTAGGCGTCAAAGCGTCATAAACAAACAAACAAACAAACTCACTTTCGCATTTATAATATTAGTTAGGATTATTTTACATATCTGTGCTAAATTTCAGGCCGATAGGTCCATTTTTGTGGATTTGTATACGAATCAAATCCACAAACAAACAAACAGAATTTCATTTTTATTTATAAGATTTGGAATCCAAATGACAGCGTAGACCCAGAACACTTTAGTAATTATAATGTCGTCGCTACGGACAAGAAGAACGCCCCTAAAACAGTCAAATGTAGAAATTACAACAATATAGCTGTGTGATTTAGAGACTCTACTAATAGGGAAATAAGCATAATATAAACTTAACAGCAGCACACGTTTTAAAACTTTCAATATCGTGACACCCATGTTGGGCAATACTGGCCAAAATCGAGACAAACGACTGATTTTGAAATCAATTTCGTAGTATAATTGTATTTTATTTTGAAGAATTTCCATATTTGGAAATATAGAATCTTTTTTTTTTAATTCTATGGTCAAGTACATTTATGACTGATGATAAATTATCTTGTAGCGGCCGGAAACAGCCTCATTCTACCACCCATAAAGTGAAGTATATTAACTAACTAAATTGTGTTAATTATATTAAAATTTATTTTTAGGGCTAATTAATTAGTTAATGGAATTACTAATGTTAATTTGATGTAAGTAAAACTAAAAATTCCCCTCGTGTTACACTTCAGAGGGGCTTATCCCATTCATTGCCCTTGCGTGTTCTAATGTCCAGGTTTTGTGCGATAATAAAATAAAACACAACTTTTACGAACTTTTCTTTAATTAATATGACCAATTTGAGAAAACGCTAGACTTTTCAATGTCCATTCTCCTTCTCGCCTACAGCGACAGATGGCACCATCAGCGCAATAGCAATAATCAAGCTAATGAACTGTCAAGCTTGTATTAATACGCCAAATTCAAAGAAATGTCAAGCTTGATTTAAGCTTATGTGCTGTCTGGGTATATGCTTGGCAAAGATTGTAAAATAGTTTTGGTAGGCGATTTTTATATAGATTTCAAGTCCAAAAAAGCGTTTTATGGAACAAAGAAGACAAATACGATACACTCATGGATTTTGGTGCACTTTCAAAGCAATATTTGTGAAGGTGAAGTATAGTTAGAATATAATCCCTGTGGTGTAACACGGTTAGCGCACTGCGCTGCCGTGTCGCAGGTCGGGGTTCGCTTCCCTGGTTGGGCGAGTCTGATTCAGCCTTTCATCCCTTGAGTGGGTCGATAAAATGAGAACCAAGCTTGCTTGGGAATTAAAAACTGGGAGCTTCGCGTCAGGATGACCACATGGCCGAGACATATGCTTCCGCACACCCAGAACCCGTGGACACGAAGGCATTGCTGGGCAAAGCAGGCCTTGGCCGCCCAAGTGGGCTCTTGTGCCATATTGTTATCAATATACAATAGTTTTCATGGTTAAATGTAATATGCCTGACGATATGGTAATATTACCTGCAGGCCAGGGACGTACCTAGAAAAAAATTTCGGGGGGGTCCAAACGGTGAAAAAGGCAGAATTTTTCACAAAAAGACGTCATCATTCTTATTTTGTTAACAAAAACTGAAATTTCGGAGGGGGGGGCGGACCCCCGGACCACCCCCCTGGGTACGTCCTTGCTACAGGCATAGTAATATGCCTGACGAAGATTGTTAAACAGTTTTGGTAGGCGATTTTAACATAGATTTGAATTTCTGAAAAGTGTTTTATGGAACACAGAAGACAAACACGGCACACTCGTGGATTATGATGCACATTCAAAACAGTATTTATGAATACTGTTATGTGAAGTATAGTTAGAATGTGCTTGGCGAAGATTGTAAAACAGTTTTAGTAGGCGGCGATTTTAATATAGATTTCGATTCTAAAGAAGTGTTTTATAGAACAAGGAAGAAAAATACGGTACACTCATGAATAATGATACACTTTTCAACTTAATGAAATAAAGAAGAAAAATAGGGACTTCTCATGGATTATGATACGATTTTAATACACAGCACTTTAGTGAGTATTTAAAATATGAAAGTGTTTCAGATTTTTTTTTTTTTTCATACTTTTCTCCAGGCGCGTAGCCAGGAAAATTTTTCGGGGGGGGGGGGATATGCGCGTGGAAAATTTTTCGGGGGGGATATGAACTTATATTTGTATAAATAGACGGAATTTCATCACTAATCCAAAAATTTCGGGGGGATATATCCCGATATCCCCCCCCTGGATACGCTCCTGCTTTTCTCCATACAAATACATTGTTTTTTTAATCGACTCCAAAATTTTAAGTTCAGTAACCACTTATCATGTAACCAAATTTCATTTCAGTCGCTTTAGTTACTATTACGCGATACGCGAACAAAAATTTACGTAGTTTGAAACGATTTTTGCAAAATCTCAAAATCTAATCAAGATTTAAAGAAAATTCGATCCCTATATTTTAAGTTGAGTGACCAACTAATATACCACCAAATTTCATTTCATTCGCTTCAGTCGTTTTCACGTGATGCACGAACAATAAAAGTGTTACTGACAGAATGAAAAAGTAAATGTCGTTCTATCATTCTGCCCGTGACGCTTTGTTTGCGCCTTTCTGTCCGCGACGCTTTCGCACCACGTAAAAACGACTGAAGCGAATGAAAGGAAATTTGGTGGCATATTAGGTGGTCACTCAACTTAAATATAGGCGTCGAATTTTTAAAAAAAATCTGGTTTAGATTTTGAGATTTTGCGAAAATTGTTTCAAACTGCGTAAATTTATGTTCGCGCATCACATAATAACGACTAAAGTGAATAAAATGAAATTTAATGACATGACAGGTGGTAACTCAACTTAAATACAGGCGTCGAACTGTTTAAAAATCTTTATTAGATTTTGACATTTTACGAAAATCGTTTCAACTGCTTACATTTATGTTCGCGCATCACGTAAAAATTATTAAAGTGAATGAAATGAAATTGAGTGACATGATAGGTGAACTCTCTACTAAAATTATTTGTTTCGAATTGTTTAAAATTTTGATTAGATTTTGAGATTTTCAAAAATTGTTCAAAATATGAAAATATTTATCGATTATATATAAACTACCGAAGCGAGTGAAATAAAATTTAGTATCGTCACTGGTAGTCACTTCAACTCTTTGCGTCAAAGTGTTTAATTTTTTTTTTTTTAAATAGATTTTGAGATTGTGTGTACATGCTTGCGTATTTCTGAAAAATGGAAATGGGATAGAATAAAATTTGGAATTATGTTAGATGCAAGTTACTCTGAACTCCAGATGCCAAAAGAGTTTTCGTAGATTTTGGGATTTTGTGGAAATCGTATAAATGTTTGTTCTCGCATTCCTTAAAAATGGATTAAGAAAATACAACGAAGTTTTGCAACATGATCAAGAACGGCTAAAACAACAAAAATTGCAATATTTTGAAAATTAAAAAAAAATTAAAATGTTTATTTGCTTTTTTAGATTTTGTGAAAATTGCGCAAAATATTTTCGAGGAATAATGTTAAAATAGCTACAGTGAATCAAACAAAATTTAGTTACAGGTTAGAAATGACCTCTTGACTCAAAAAACTCAGACAGGGAAAAAAAAAATAACTTTTTCAAAATAGAAAGAATTTCTCTATGCAGTAGTCAAATTTACTGATCACTTTGCTACTCCCAATCCTGTAATCTTTTAATAATACAGAGGATATAATTTATATCTCTATACTATTGCTAATATACCATTTCCATTCTTTATTCACCTACAATTCTGACGAAGATTCACACTTTTTCAAAATTTGCATTATGCACTAAACTGCCAACGACGGGTATTTCAGCAAGTGTATACATACATACATCTTATAAATAAAAATGAAATTCTGTTTGTTTGTTTGTTTGTTTGTTTGTTTGTGGATTTGATTCGTATATACAAATCCACAAAAATAGACCTATCGGCCTGAAATTTAGCACAGATATGTAAAATAATATAGAATAAATCATAGTCCACTTTAAAACTTTGAAAGTCCACCCGTTCCCGGAATTTAAGAGATTTTTTATGCTCTTCACGCAAAAAGCTTTCCGTAATTGTAACCCCTGTAGTGAAAAAAGTGTGAAATAAGGATCGTGGTTGCCATGTGTGGCGATTTTGCCGAATAAAATGTTTTAAATTCTCAAAGTAAAAATAAAAGAATAATAATGATTTTTTTTTTGTTAGTTTATATTCGTAAGGTTATTTTTTTTTAATTATAATATCGTGTGCATGGGAAATCAGAGCAGGAATGTAATGCTTTGCACGCAAAACAATAAGAATTGAAGATTTCCGAGACTAATGTGTAAATTTTTTTAGTTTGGCGAAAAAATAAAATGGCTGAAATATGGATTTTGAGTAAGTGAGTTCTAGCGGTTTGCACAGTTTTCGGCTTGACGCAATTTATTGAGAGATTAAGGAAATAGATTTTTGAAAACAAGTGCAAAGGTTTTATTAGAATACAGCGTTAAATTTTAATGATCCGTGAAGAAATAATGCAGTTATTAAGGGATTTCAAGCGATCTAACTTCAGAATTCTCGCCTATTGAGTACATTGATTTAAGTTGGGGAAATTCCGCCAAATTTCAGAAAATTGAAATCTTCTCATTTAGTACATCGGAGTAACGATGAATAAAACACATTATAGTTGATAATTTAAAAAAAAAAATCGGCTGTATTAAGGGATTCCAATTTTCAAATAAATGCGTGCTACTCTTTGGCGGTCGAACCATTTCCCATATTGATTGCTGCTAAGTCAATGCTTCGAATGATTCCCTGAAAAAAACTCTTGCAAAATGGCGTATGTTGGCACTTTGGCGAGGCTTAGATTTGAAACTGGATTTTATTTGAGACTGGTATATATAATAACACCTGGTTATAGATAAAAACGAATGTTGGTATGTGTTTATGAGGTTGAAAAACTCCAGCACCGTTGAGCACCGTTGCACGATGAAATTTGGTTCACCTAAGTCTTTTATGATGGAGAAGGTTTTTATGCTATCCGTTTCCTTAACTTGCCACTTGGTGCCGCAGCACAACGTTGAATTCTATTCCGTTTAGCCGTTTGCTATGCGAATATCGTCCAACCGATTTCGATGAAATTTGGTACACGCGAATATTAGAACACGGAGAATATTTTTCACTATCCATTTTGCTGTAACTTGCCGCTAAATGGCGCTGCAAAGCATCAACTTCTATACCGTTCGAACCGATCGGCATAAAATTTTTTATACTTACACATTTGAGCACGAAGAATATATTCTAACTGCGTTCCTTTTGATGTTACTCACCACTAGATGACACTGCAATGCATTATTATTTTAACTCGCCACTAGATGACGCTGCAGCAGGCCAAATTCTTCACCATTCAAACGGTCGCTATGAAAATCAGTATACATAGCTATTTGAACTATGAGAATATTTTGGCGTTATCCATTTTGCTATAACTCGCCACTTGACGGCGCTGTAGCAAATCATTACTTTATTGAACCACTAGATGGCCCTGCAGTGTGTCACTTCTTGACTGTGCAAATAATCGCTATGAAAATAGGTATAGATAGATATTTGAACACGTGGAAGAGTTTGGCGCTATCCATTTTCCTATAACTTGCCACTAGATGTCGCGTCAACACATGAACTTCAGGACTGTCCAGCCGATAGTCATGAAAATTCGTATACATCGATATCTGAATGCGAAGAATATTTTCGCCGTATCCGTTTTGCTAAAACTCGCCACTAGATTGCGCTACGCCGCATGGCCTTCTGCACCGTACAAACGATTGCCTTGCAATTCGGTATGCATGATTACTGGACACAAAATAACGCGATATCCACTTCGCTATATCTGTTTATTACAATGAATAGTAATCACCACAAATCGTAATATCAAAAAGTCCATTCATTCCCGTGCGAAGAACGGGTACTTCAGCTAGTATATATATATATATATATATAATACTTCTGTTAAATAGAATATACCCTTTGCTTTCTTTAGCGAATGGAAATACAATATACATACTGATTTACATAAACTATTACTTTGTTCTTTCAGATACACTAATAAAATAATTTTAAGTACTCTAATAAAAGAATTACAAGATTATTATAACTTATGTAGATAAATCTAGTAATAACTTTGCTATTATATGTAAGACGATTGGGCAAAAATTAGATGTATGTAGCGTGCATATGTGTTTGCTACAATTTTTGCACAATATATTTGTTTTCTTTTTTAATCATTGCTGGATGGACAAAATAATCTGCATCGGGCACTTTTGTTACACATGTGTGACTTAACTACGGACTTTCAAGGTCATTTTGCCTCTTACCCTGTATTCTTTTAACTATAATACGTTAATCTTCAGTTCAAAGGAGGCACTGTCTTGCTTGAATATATGGAGCAATATGAAGTTCTGTTCGGGTCTAGACCCGAGCGGAACAGTAGGGTTAAATAACTTTTTAAGCTCTCAAAATAAAAGTTAACAACTGTGACACCCTCACTTGGCCTGAAATTAAAGCAGAGTGGGTGCTCGATTGCGAGTAGATATGTTTGGAGAGTTCAGCTACACTCAGCAGCCAGCGGCCTCACCTCAGCCCATCCTCATGTTATTTCAATGGGGGTTTTTTCCCTGCGCACGATTTTTAGGCTCCTGCGGAGAGGTCTTGCATCATCAAAGAATAAACATTGGGGAGGCGAAGATACGACAAGGTTTTGGTGAACTTTGTAGGTATTTCGCAATCGTTTGATGGGGGATTTTTTACACGAGTGTTGGATAAAGGGACTTAGAAAAATGTATGGGGTGTTTGGTGAGATAAGATAGTAAAGGTGATAACTATTCTTTTAGCTTTAGATTTTTTCAGATAACTGGAAAGAGTTAAATTTTGGTGTCTACTATATTAAAAGATAAATGCGTTTTAGATTTTTTCTTTAAATCATTATGGTAAAATGCTGTTTAAAAATTGAAAAATATTTTACCGAAAACGAAACTTACTGTATGGATTCGCCCCTAAAAGTTAACTTCACGACACACCCGTTGTCTCAACAGATATGCTGTAAAGATATATTCTTCTATAAGTGTAAAAATATTTACACATGCCTTAAATATTTACAATATTTATGCTTAAAAAATATTCAAGTCCATTAGTTTAGAAAAATTATAATAATAACTTGAGATAATACTCTGATATTTTAAAAAATAAAACTCACAGTGTCGTCTTAATTTCCTTATTTAAGGCCGCATTATATTTTATTTTATTTATTTCTGTTTAGTAATTACAACTTTGATAATTTTTAAGACCGATATTTAAAAATATTTGCAAGCATTTTTAGCAAGTTACTTACTTGTTATATGTAAAAAAATTCTATAAAAAAAGTCCATATCTTGAAAGAGTAACTGAATTGCACTAAGTTGAATAATCCAATATTTCAAAATACAATTCCCCGTATCCAGCACTTCAGGAAAAAAGTATCAAGTTCGTAACATATCAAAAATACCAAAGTTCATCACTTCTGTGTAATTTACAAAGTACAGATCTATTAGTTTATTTAAATAACATATTCAACGACTTATCAAACATAAAATATACCAATGTGCAAAACTTCCAAAAAGAAAAAAAATACAACTTTAACTAATGCAGTTTACTAAGTATTTTGTAAAATAATTTTTTGTTAATTCTGAAAAATATTAAGTCCTCACATTGTACAAACATAAATTGTATTAATTTTAATTAGTTAAGGTTTAAATAAAAAAAAGTTTATGCATCTATGGTAAAATAATTGATTATTTCAGTACCAAATTTAAATTCATTTTATCAAAAGCATGTTAAGCATACTACTACGAAATTTACAAAGTTCTAATAGCTAAGTTCCTTTCTTTAAATAATTTCATAACTTATGAGAACTCAAACATATACAAATCAAAAGTATACTTAGTTTGAACAAGTATCACGTGTAAAAGTAAAAACATATTTATTTAAAAATAGCTGAAGTACCCGTTCTTCGAACGGGAATGAATAGACTTTTTTATATAACGATTTGTTTTGATTGCTATTCATTGTAATAAAGAGATATAGCAAAATGGATATCACGTTATATTGTGTTCAATAATCATGCATACCGAATTTCAAGGCAAACGTTTGTACGGTGCAGAAGGCGATGCGGCGTAGCGCAATCTAGTGGCGAGTTTTAGCAAAACAGACGCGGCGAAAATATTCTTCGCATTCTGATATCTATGTATACGAATTTTCTTGACGATCGGCTGGGTAGTCCTGAAGTTAATGTGTTGACGCGACATCTAGTGGCAAGTTATAAGAAAATGGATAGCGCCTAACTCTTCCCCGTGTTCAAATATCTATTTATACCTATTTTCATAGGGATCAGTTGCACAATTAAGAAGTGATACGCTGCAGCGCCATCTATTGATTAATTAAAGTAATGATTTGCTACAGCGCCGTGAAGTGGATAGTTATAGCAAAATGGATAACGGCAAAATATTCTCATTGTTCAAACTATGTATACTGATTTTCATAGCAACCGTTTGAATGATCAAGAATTTGGCCTGCTGCAATGTCATCTAGTGGCGAGTTAAAATAATAATGCATTGTAGTGCAATCTAGTGGTGAGTAACATAAAAAGGAACACAGTTAGAATATATTCTTCGTGCTCATATGTGTAAATATAAAAAAATTTTATGCCGGTCGGTCGAACGGTATAGAAGTTGATGCGTTGCAGCACCATTTAGCAGCAAGTTACAGCAAAAGGGATAGTGAAAAATATTCTCCGTGTTCTAATATCCGCGTGTACCAAATTTCATCGAAATCGATTGGACGATATTCGCATAGCAAACGGCTAAACGGAATAGAATTCTACGTTCTGCTGCGCCACCTAGTGGCAAGTTAGAGGAAAATGGATAGCATAAAAACCTTCTCCATGATAAAAGACTTAGGTGAACCAAATTTCATGATGATCGGTCAAACGGTGCTGGAGTTTTTCAACCTCATACACGCATACCAACATTTATTTTTATCTATAACCAGTGTTATTATATATACCAGTCTCAAATAAAATCCAGTTTCAAATCTAAGCCTCGCCAAAGTGCCAACATGGGCCATTTTGCAAGAGTTTTTTCAGGGAATCATTCGAAGCATTGACTTAGCAGCAATCAAAATGGGAAATGGTTCGACCGCCAAAAAGTAAAGTAGGCATTTATTTGAAAAGTGGGATCCCTTAATACAGCCGCATTTTTTAAATTATCAACTATAACGTGTTTTATTCATCGTTACTCCGAGTACTAAATGCGAAGATTTCAATTTTCTGAAATTTGGCGGAATTCCCCCAATTTAAATCAATATACTCAATTGGCGAGAATTCTTAAGATAGATCGCTTGAAATCTCTTAATAACTGCATTATTTCTGCACGGATTATTAAAATTTAACACTGTATTCTAATAAAACCTATGCACTTATTTTCAAAAATCTATTTCCTTAAGCTCTCAGTAAATTGCGCCAAGCCGAAAATTGTGAAACTGCTAGAACTCACTTTCTCAAAATCGGTATATCAGCCATTTTATTTTTCGTCAAACTAAAAAAAATTACATATAAGCACATTAGCGCGGAAATCTTCAATTCTTATTGTTTTGCGTATAAAACATTTCATTCCTGCTCTGATTTCCCATGCACACGATATTATAATTAAAAAAAAATAACCTTACAAATATAAACTAACAAAAAAAATCATTATTATTCTTTTATTTTTACTTTAGGAATTTAAAACATTTTATTCGGCAAAATCGCCACACATGGCAACCACGATGCTTATTTCACTTTTTTCACTACAGGGCTTACGATTACGGAAAGCTTTCTGCGTGGAGAACATAAAAATCTCTTAAATTCCGGGAACGGGTGGACTTTCAAAGTTTTAAAGTGTGGACTGTCATTTATTCTATATTATTTTACGTATCTGTGCAAAATTTCAGGCGATAGGTCCATTTTTGTAGATTTGTATACTATACAAATCCACAAACTGACAAACAGAATTTCATTTTTATTTATAAGGATAAACACTTTCATATGTAGATGGTGAGTCACGTGACTCTTTAAATTACAAATTTGATAATCTGATCACGTGAAATAAAGTCGCTTATTACAGTTATATACAAATTCGTGTGGTTTAACCTGAAAACCTTATTGCGAAGGCGTAAATATTGTCTTTTTCTTCGACACACGTGCATATTATTGTCGTACCGCGATGTATTATACATGTAAACCTTCGTGTTGAATTACTCTATCTATTGCTGGAAACTGCATTAAAATCGGTTGAGTAGTTTAAAAGATCTAAGCGAACATCGAGCGGAAGCGACTTCATTTTATACGTAAAGATTTGTAAATATAACCATCTAAATCAGTAAAATATGTAACACGTGCACTTAGTTGATATCTTATAAATAAAAATGAAATTCTGTTTGTTTGTTTGTTTGTTTGTTTGTTTGTTTGTTTATTTGTTTGTTTGTGGATTTGAGTTGTATACAAATCCACAAAAATGGACCTATCAGCCTGAAATTTTGCACAGATATGTAAAATAATATAGAATAAATGATAGTCCACTTTAAAACTTTGAAAGTACACCCGTTCCCGGAATTTAAGAGATTTTTTATGTTCTCCACGTAAAAAGCTTTCCGTAATTGTAACCCCTGTAGTGAAAAAAGTGTGAAATAAGGATCGTGGTTGCCATGTGTGGCGATTTTGCCGAATAAGATGTTTTAAATTCTCAAAGTAAAAATAAAAGAATAATAATGATTTTTTTTTGTTAGTTTATATTCGTAAGGTTATATTTTTTTTAATTATAATATCGTGTGCATGGGAAATCGGAGCAGGAATGAAATGTTTTATACGCAAAACAATAAGAATTGAAGATTTCCGAGGCTACTATGTTAAAATTTTTTAGTTTGGCGAAAAAATAAAATGGCTCAAATGCCGAGAAAGTGAGTTCTAGCGGTTTGCACAGTTTCCGGCTTGGCGAATTTACTGAGAGCTTAAGGAAACGGATTTTTGAAAACAAGTACAAAGGTTTTATTAGAATACAGCGTTAAATTTTAATGATCCCTGCGAAAATAATGCAGTTATTAAGGGATTTCAAGCGATCTATCTTCAGCATTCTCGCGATTTTGAGGAGGATTCTAACGCTTGGCGCTATTTATCGTAATTTAATCGTCTGCTATTTGGGTTATGAATACACCTGCGTATAAGTTTTTGAAATTTTCATTCAGTTGGAATTGTGCATTTTTCAGAGCAGCTTTTCTGCATCTAATGTATTACATCCAGAAAAAAGGATGTTAGAAATATCAATTTTAATTTTGTTTAATCACACTCATGAATAATGATACACTTTCCAACTTAATGAAAGAAGGAACGAAAATAGGGAAGACCCATGGATTATAACTCTTTTTATATATAGCACTTTAGTGCGTATTTAAAAATCTGAAAGTGTGTCAGATTTTCTATGATTCTAGCGCTTGGCGCAATTTAATGAGAGGGTATTTTTAAAAACAAGCGTAGGTTATCTTATAAATAAAAATGAAATTCTGTTTGTCAATTTGTTGATTTGGGTAGTATACAATTCCACAAAAATGGACCTGTCAGCCTGAAATTTTACACAGATATGTAAAATAATATAGAATAAATGATAGTCCACTTTAAAACTTTGAAACTCCACTTAAAAACGTTTTCCTCCTGAAGGGTTCCCTTAATTTCCGTTCCCGGAATTTAAGAGATTATGTTCTCCACGCAGAAAGCTTTACGTAATATTAACCCCTGTAGTGAAAAAAGTGTGTGAAATAAGCATCTTGGTTGCCATGTGTGGCGATTTTGCCGAATAAAATGTTTTAAATTCTTAAAGTAAAAATAAAAGAATAATAATGATTTTTTTAGTTTATTTTTTTAGGTTATTTTTTTTAATTATAATATCGTGTGCGCATAAGAAATGAGAGCAGGAATGAAATGTTTTATACGCAAAACAATGAGGATCGAAGATATCCGAGACTAATATGTAATTTTTTTTAGTTTGGCGAAAAATAAAATGGCTGATAGGCCGATTTTTAGAGTGTGAGTTCTAGCGGTTTGCACAGTTTTAGGCTTTTTGGCTCAATTTACTGAGAGCTTAAGGAAATAGCATTTTTGAAAACAAGTGTATACGTTTTCTTAGAATACAGCATTAAATTTTAACTATCCGTGCAGAAATAATGCAGTTATTAGGGCATTTCAAGCGATGTAGCTTCAGAATTCTCGCCAATTGAGTACATTGATTTAACTTGGGGGAAATCCGCCAAATTTCAGAAAATTGAAATCTTCGCATTTAGTACATCGAGGTAACGATGAATAAAACATGTTATAGTTGATAATTTAAAAAATGCGGCTGTATTAAGGGATTCCACTTTTCAAATAAATGCCTGGCGGTCGAACCATTTCCCATTTTGATTGCTGAAAAGTCAATGCTTCGAATGATTCCCTGAAAAAAACTCTTGCAAAATGGCGTATGCTGGCACTTTGGCGAGGCTTAGATTTGAAACTGGATTTTACTTGAGACTGGTATATACATATAATAAGACTGGTTATAGATAAAAATGAATGTTGGTATGTGTGTAGGAGGTTGAAAAACTCCAGCACCGTTTCACCGATCACCATGAAATTTGGTTCACCTAAGTCTTTTATCATGGAGAAGGTTTTTATGCTATCCGTTTTCCTCTAACTTTTCACTAGGTGGCGCAGCAGAACGTCGAATTCTATTCCGTTTAGCCGTTTGCTATGCGAATATCGTCCAACAAATTTTGATGAAATTTGGTACACGCGAATATTAGAACACGGAGAATATTTTTCACTATCCATTTGCTGTAACTTACCGCTAAATAGCGCTGCAACGCATCAACTTCTATACCGTTCGACTGATCGGCATAAAATTTTTTATACTTACACATTTGAGAACGAAGAATATATTCTAACTGCGTTACTTTTGATGTTACTCACCACTAGATGGCACTGCAATGCATTATTATTTTAACTCGCCACTAGATGACGCTGCAGCAGGCCAAATTTTTGACCATTCAAACGGTGGCTATGAAAATCAGTATACATAGCTATTTGAACAATGAGAATATTTTGGCGTTATCCATTTTGCTATAACTCGCCACATGACGGCGCTGTAGCAAATCATTACTTTAATTAACCACTAGATGGCCCTGCAGTGTATCCCTTCTTGACTGTGCGAATAATCGCTATGAAAATAGGTATACATAGATATTTGAACACGGGGAAGAGTTTGGCACGATCCATTTTCCTATAACTTGACACTAGATGTCGCTTCAACACATGAACTTCAAGACTATTCAGCCGATCGTCATGAAAATTCGTATACATCGATATCTGAATGCGAAGAATATTTTTGCCGTATCCGTTTTGCTAAAACTCGCCACTAGATTGTGCTACGCCGCATCGCCTTCTGCACCGTAAAAACGATTGCCTTGAAATTCAGTATGCATGATTATTGAACACAATATAACGCGATATCCATTTTGCTATATCTCTTTATTACAATAAATAGTAATCACAACAAATATTAATATCAAAAAGTCCATTCATTCCCGTGCGAAGAACGGGTACTTCAGCTAGTTTTTCATAAAAATATTCAGGTCTATTACTTAAGAAAAATTACAAAAACAGCCTAAGTTAATAATCCGATGTTCTAAAAACATAAAAATCACAGTGTTTCAGGGGCGTAAACAGAAAATTTTCATGGGGGGGGTGTTACGACTACTGCAACTCATATATGTGTATACCTATGTGTGATAATGTAGTGAAGTATATACATTTTGTATGGCAAAAAAATTCTCATGGGGGGAGGGTTATGACCCCCTAACCCCCCCCTTTGGCTACGCCTCTGCAGTGTTTGATTTAAAATATTCTGTTACTTTAAGTAAAATGTAGTAAGATCTTTACATTAAAGAACACTTAAACATTCTTTATTTAAAAATACTAAGTTCTTCTATCTTTTTACTTTTGAAAAAGAAAAAAAAATCAATTAACCGATAAAATTATAATCAATCGATAGTCTAAGTAAGATTTTTTCAAACTGTGAAACATATAATGTACATTTAAATTCTATTTTTTAACTAAATATTATGCAAAAGACCTTTTCATGTAAGTATATTTTAGCAAAAATTAGTAATGTTGTGAATTCACATTCAACGCAGTTACCTAACATACTTAAGTTTATGAGTTTATCGGAAGAAACTTTTATTTCTATATAGAAGGATTAATAATTTTATAGTACTAGTTTTTATTTTAAATTTAACTTTCTACCTTATATTATTAACATTTAAAAGATAAGTATAAAACGAGAATCTTAAAACATGTCTAAGTATGTTACCTTTATCACTTTTTGTTTTAGTAAAATTTCACAAGTATTTATTTTTCAAGTAATTAGTGCGCACATAAAGAAAACACTTTTTTTTTTCATATATAAACTGATTTATTTACAAAAATGTATATTAAATTACACAAACTATTTACACAATTAAGAAAATAATAACTTTTCAATTAGTAATCTATAACTAAGCATGCATAACTCAGTAAAATCTTATTGCAGTAGAAAACTTACAGCTCTACATAATCATGCTATTAATGTTTTTACATGCACAATAGTTATACATCATGAAATAGCACATTGGATGTTATTTACATTAAAATAATCAGGAGGTTTTAGTTGAAAAAATGAATTAAATAGCACTTTTTGAAGATATTCTCTATAGTCTTCTAAGAAAATGTTTGTAAAAAAGTTTCCATCATAAATGCATGTGCATTTTTATATGCATGTGTATTTTTATTG
>JAWZYV010004582.1:0-13532 GCA_038373885.1 Cheiracanthium punctorium | reverse complement strand
GACATGAGAGAAGAAGAATTTGATGAGGAAGAAGAATTTGATGAGGTAGAAGAATTTGATGAGGTAGAAGAACTTGATATAACTTGATAATCTGGATCTCTTCTAAAATTGTCAGGGGGTGTGGGAGGGGAGGGAGGTAAATTATCTAAATATATAAAAAAAAAAAAAAATATTACTTATTTAATACATTTTTTTGTTCTAAATCCATTCTATTAAAAAAAAAAATAAAAAGACTTTTTTACTTACCCTTTTTTAGTTATTTTATTGTTTAACTGAAAAAACAAATAAAACAATAATAATAATAATATAAGATTACCAGTAATTGGAACTTGCAGTCCGTACTTGATCAATCCATTAATTTAGTTTACTAAAAAAAAAAGAAAAAAATTATTTTACTTACCCTCAGTCAGAACTATTTTTTTTTTTTTTTTTTTTTTATAAAACAACATGTAAAACTCATATTACTTACCCCCCCATAGGGCACGTCTGAAATCCAATCCATTCTATTGAGAAAAAAAAGTTATTTTACTTACCCTTATTTAATTATCTATTGTTTAACTGAAAATTTAAAAATAAAAAAATAATAATATATATAATATAAGATTACCAGCAATGGGTACTGGAAAGTTATCTGGCAATCGTTCAACTTCCACGCGTGCAAATAATCCTCTATTTACAGATGAAGACGACGACGCCATGTCTAAAATAAAATGATATATATATTAAAGTTTTTTTTAAAGATTAAGAGTTTTAAAATCTATAACTTTTTTTAATAGTTTTTATTGAAAAAAAAAAAAAAAAACCCTCCAAATTAATAGTTATAGTAAGTATATAGTACAGTTAATAGTAAACAAAGAAGTTATAATAACTCACAGACAGTTGACACATATGTACAATACAAAACAAAGTCAAATTTTAAGCAACTACTATATTTTAGTTAACCTTAAGCTACGAAATCATTAACTTGTGAATGGAGAAATAATAATAATAATAATAATAAAAAAACCCAAAAAAGTTTATTATTAGTTTATGTTAATGAGCATAATTTATTCCCTTTACAAGTTGTTTATATATTATTAAACAAAAATTCATCCTATTCAATAATGCATTGATTTTTTAAGTTATAATGTTTTACGATAAATTGTCAAAAAAAACTTTAATTTATTAAAACTAGGAAGTCAAGGTACCAACTCCTCTCCACCCCCCCCCAGATTTGTTACGCTCACTTTTCATATGAGACAACCTTGCAAATTTGCCACCCATGGCGATTTTTCATTATTTGGCAACTTGCGTACATGTAAAGTTAATTAAAAAAAGCTATGGAACAGATAGAATAGCTTACCATCCATAGCTCACAACCTATATTTACTGTTCATTTAAGGTTACCGGAAAACCGTTATCCATACTTTCATTTACATAATCGTTTGTAAATTAGCGTACTTAACACTACGAATTATACCCATCTTGTTGTGCTAGCAAATATCCAAAGTATACTATCAATATTTCTACTGGTAGCCAATAATCCAGCTGGACGAGAACCGGCTTTAAAATAATTTGCATTTTAATTATTTATTTTTATTTTTTTTATTTATTTTTATTTTTTTTTCATTTTCAAGATATTAGTTATTATGTTTTGGAAAAAAACAAATAATCACTAATTATAAACTGGTTTTTAGAAATATAAAAAGAACAAATTTTATTATTTTATGGAAAAAAAAATATCGATTATTTGACCGAAAATATAATTTTCTGAAGTATACAAATACCTTAAGAAGAAGGAAAAAAGAAAGAAAGAAAAAAAAAAAACAACAGATTGATAGGTAAAAAAATTATATAAACTTACTTCTCCAGCAAGTATGGAATTCTGCAAGCAAAGATAGTCAATCCAACTTTTTGTCTCTGTATATATAGTAAATATTTATTTCCTGGTTACATTAGTTTCACCAGCTATTAAATCCAATGACCGAAATATAATAGACTAACAAACTAGATCAGGAAGTAGGAAGTAGTTTATACTTCCTGATAATTTAGCTTTTTTTAAAACAGACAATAATATTAAATTATGTTAATAAACTAGGAAGTGAAAAGATCTATTATGATGCAGAGAGATCAACTAAATATCGAAAATGAAATAGAAAGTTAAAAAAGATTGCTATAAAGAGGAACAAACTAGATCAGGAAGTAGGAAGTAGTTTATACTTCCTGATAATTTAGCTTTTTTAGATTCCTGATAATTTAGATAATTTAGCTTTTTATACTTCCTGATAATTTAGCTTAAAAGCCAATGAAGTTAAATAAGAAGTATCTCTAAAATGTATAGATTAGTAAATAGAATGCTATGGGCAATTAATAATAAAAAATGTATAATAATATAACATATAATGGTAGTTGTCTTTGACAGATAATTTTTAAAGTCGCACGGCAATGAATCAAACATTTAAAAATAGTAACAGAACTGTAATAAAGTTTTAAATCATTTCCAGATTATATATATATGTCACAATGAAAGCCCGATATTAGTCAAAACCCAAATTAATTAGACAATCAAGTTAATCAGAGTCCGGATAATCATTGCTCTACTACAATTTGAATAATCGCTATTAAAAAAATGAATAAGTGCATGACTTTTTTGAATTGGAATTCATTTTTCGTCAGAACATTAGCTATAAAAAATATATACACTTACTCAGGATGTCGTTCTGTAATGCTTCCATATACAGAATCTGGCCCCGTTCTGCTACTTTCAGTTCAGAAACTTACAAGTCGAATCCCTTGAGTTAGTAGATATATATTCCAAGGATCCGAGACCTATTTAAAATTTTCGATGGCATTGGAGGCACGGGTAGTCGGAATTCACCTCCCGGTGCATCCATTGGACGTGTCGACGGAGGAAGCGTTCAGACACGCATCTTTTTCCGCAAAATTCACAAACGATCTTCCGCCGCCAGTACTCGGGTCCGTCTCCGTCAGTGAAATGGTTGTGGCGTACGTATTCCCACAGTCGACATCGTTTGGGGAACGCCTTCTCCCTCACGGCACAGACGTATGGCTTCTTGGCGTGACAGAGCCGGACGTGTCTCGTCAAATGTCTCCTTTGGAAAAAGCGAAAGGGACATTGGCTGCAGACGAAGGGCCGCTCCCGACGGTGCACTCGGAGGACGTGTGTGCGCAGGAGGTCTTTTCGAGAAAATGTGCTCCTACACCACCCGCCGAGGAACGTGCACCTGTTCCTGAGTTGAATCCCTTGAGTTAGTGGATATATCCTGCAAGGATCCCAGACTGAGTCGAAATTCTGTCTTCAAAGTCTTCTTTCTCTTCAAGGGAACAATCTGGACAGTTGCTGTGACAAGAGATCGGGACAAGGGTTTTCCCGCCGTCAGTCTTTCTTGCAATAGTACCTAACATGGTGTTACATTAGAATGAAAGTTGAAACCCAAGAACCTGGAATAGTAAAATCTTGAAAAAACATAATTGAAAAACATAGATGAAGAAAAAGGCGAAGGAATACCCTAAAAACCTTAATGTAAAAAAGCCAATGAAGTTAAATAAGAAGTATCTCTAAAATGTGTAGATTAGTAAATAGATTGCTATGGGCAATTAATAATAAAAAATGTATAATAATGTAACATATAATGGTAGTTGTCTTTGACAGATAATTTTTAAAGTTGCACGGCAATGAATCAAACATTTAAAAATAGTAACAGAACTGTAATAAAGTTTTAAATCATTTCCAGATTATATATATATGTCACAATGAAAGCCCGATATTAGTCAAAACCCGAATTAATTAGACAATCAAGTTAATCGGAGTCCGGATAATCATTGCTCTACTACAATTTGAATAATCGCTATTAAAAAAATGAATAATTGCATGGCTTTTTTGAATTGGAATTCGTTTTTCGTCAGAACATTAGCTATAAAAAATATATACACTTACTCAGGATGTCGTTCTGTAATGCTTCCATATACAGAATCTGGCCCCGTTCTGCTACTTTCAATTCAGAAACTTACAAGTCAAATCCCTTGAGTTAGTAGATATATCTTCACAGGATCCGAGACCTATATATATGTCACAATGAAATCCCGATATTAGTCAAAACCCGAATTAATTGGACAAGGAAGTTAATCGGAGTATGGATAATCATTGCTCTACTGCAATTCGAATAAACACTATTCGAAACTACAGCTCGAACTACAATTCGAATAAACACTATTAAAAAAAATGAATAATTGCATGACTTTTTTTTAATTGAAATTTGTTTTTCGTCCACACATTAGGTATAAAAAATATATACACAATAATAGTAAAATCTTGAAAAAACATAATTGAAAAATATAGATGAAGAAAAAGGCGATGAAGGAATACCCTAAAAACCTTAATGTAAGCCAATGAAGTTAAATAAGTATCTCTAAAAGGTATAGATTAGTAAATAGAATGTTATGGGCAATTAATAATAAAAAATGTATAATAACATAACATATAATGGTAGTTGTCTTTGACAGATAATTTTTTTAAAGCCCCACGGAATGATTCAAATATTTAAAAATAGTAACAGAACTGTAATAAAGTTTTAAATCATTTCCAGATTATATACGTCACAATGAAAGCCCAACATTAGTCAAAACCCGAATTAATTAGACAATCAAGTTAATCGGAGTCCGGATAATCATTGCTCTACTACAATTTGAATAATCACTATAAAAAGAATTAATAATTGCATGACTTTTTTGAATTGGAATTCGTTTTTCGTCAGAACATTAGCATTCATAGGAACTGGGTATTCCCGTGTTGAATAACTTAACGGTACTGTAGCTCGGCGAATCCCTTGAGTTAATAGGTATATCCTCCAAGGATTCGAAACCTAGAGTTGAATCCCTTCAGTTAGTGTATATATCTTGCAAGGATCCCAGACTAAGAGTCGAAATTCTATCTTCAATGTCTTCTGTCTCTTAAGGGAATAATCTGGACAGTTGCTGTGACAAGAGATCGGGACAAGGGTTTTCCCGCCTTTAGTCTTTCTTGCAGTAGTACCTAACTCAGACCTTAAAAAATCTGTAAAATTCTTTCCAGCATAGGCATCATTCATAGGAACTGGGTATTCCCGTGTTGAATCACTTAACGGTACTGTATCTCGGCATATTCACAAAATTCTTTTAGTTTTGTTTCGCGGTCTGTGTATATGTGGAAGTGTTTATATATCTTCACCACTAAAGCCTCAGTATCACGCGCGTGATTCAGACACTGATTCCATTGATTTTCCATCTTAGGGTATTCTTGAGTTGAAGGAAAAAAGTGTTTTCCCTGCTCTTTTCATGCCACCATTTTTCATGCCAAGTTAGTGTTGCAGTTATCTCCACAAAAGCCAACTACTTCGTTGTTCAAATTGTTTTGCAACAAGACAGAGCATAAATGATTTGTAAGAATTTCATATGTTGGACCCCTCAGGGGGAAGACCTACTTTAGGTCTTTACAGGTGTTGCAATTCCGGGTTCCCAGCAATCTTTCACTCTTCTTTGTTCAATCCTCCTCTCCTCTTAGCTGTCTCTTTCCTTTTAACCCTCAGTGTAGTTTCCTCTTTGGAGGTGAGGGCCTCCTTTAGGAGCTGTGGCCGCCTTGTGCCATCAGCTTCTATTGGCAGTAAACGTGACCCGTGTCCCCAGAAATGGGGAACCTGGTAATTGAAGGGTGTTCCCGTAAAGAGAATCATCATTATGGAATTACCAGAAACACGGGAGAAACTTACACACATTACTTGACCTTAGCTTCGGGTAAACAGGGGTATACAGTGTTCCTTGTATATCAATCGACTTGTGTTACTGATTTCGATCAACTGCTAGGGATCAAGCAATAGGACATCTGCTGGGCAAATCGTTAAGGGTGGATGCTGCCTAAAGGATGTACTGTGTGCGTATAAACCAGACTAGCACTGGTGTGCATTTGCACACCCCTTCTTTGGGCTCTGTGGTGGGTGGTGCTGTTGGGTCCAAATCTCAATCCCCATCCATCCCTCCATCACCCACTGGCTATCGCAGCCTTACCGTAAATTTGACGTCATTTTGACTCTCCTTCGTATCAGCCACATGAGGCTTACTCACAAACACCTTCTGGAGAGCCTGCCCCTCCGTGTACTCACTGCAATACTTATCTTAGTATATGTCATAATTTAACTTCTTGTACTTTTTCGTTCGCTTGCATCTTAAATCAAGTCCATATTTTTAATTTAAAATAAAATTGTTCAAAAATAGTGGTGGAAAATGATCCGATAAAATTAGAATGGTTGGCAGCTATGATATAGTGATGGGTAGCTTAAATCTAGCACTCCAACTTTTTTATCCACACGAACCGGTCAACATTTGATAATTTTATTGAGGCCCGCTGAGAGTGGGAGGGCGAGGGCGTCCAATGTTTCTAGTTTAGACTGGTTTGATTTAATAACTTTAATTTTATTGTATTTAAACATTCCTCCAAAATAATATACAGTTACACACACACACACACACACAAAAGAATATAAGGTGATGTAGCATTTCAACCGGCAGAGTTGTTGTCTGGAATAGTTTTAGGTAAGAACATTTATTCTCTATTTTATGACTGCAATTTTACTTCATGATCTTGAAATCTTTAATAAACGGCAAAAAGAAAAGAGAAATGTTAAAAGAATTACAATATTTCTTCTGTTACAAAGCTATAAATCAACAAAGTCGCAAAAACCTGAGAGAAATACACCAAAGTAAATAAAATCCAAAGAATTTAATGTTCCTTGGCGGCCCGATACTATTTGATCTGAGGACCGGGACCAGTCTGTGGCCCAGCAGTTGTGGACCAATGGCTTAAATAACAAGTGAAATATCAGGTTGTAACGAAAGTTTTCTGCCAGATTTGCTTGAGTCAGCTCATGTGGTACTGAGACCTTATATATCAAGTTTATGCGATGCCTAGCGCCACTAATGGACACGGCACTAAAGTCTCTAACTCTTTTAGCTAGCTCTCAAGTGGATGAATATTTTATCTCCTTCCACAAATTCTTGTAGGCAAGCCTCATCAGCAGCAGTAGGCCGGCCAGAGCGCTCTGCTTCTTAAATGTCCCAGTCCTCGTTTTTGAACTTTGGTACCATATCTTCACAATGTCGTATGATACAACGGTAGTACCTTAAGCTGTACACATTATTAGGTGTCATTCTGTAGCTGACTTTTTGCAACAGAACTGAGAGTAAATGATGGTTCAATCTGGTAGCGTGATAGTTCCATTTCAGACACCTTAGACTTAATCATAACGATATCGTTTTACAGATTTCACAACACAGTGCTTGCTCTAAAACAAGCCTTTTTCTTTCAAGTAACAAAAATCGTTTAGCAAAATATTGGAAGACAACCAACACGAACTATTTGTGCAGACAATACTTGCTGTGGCGGAAAACTTTCGTTACAACCTAATATTAAGAATTAATGAAAGATTTGTTTTTAAATTTAAATAATCAATTAAGCTTGAAGGGGATCAAGATAGCTCTGTAAAAATTTATGAAAATGGCTATTTTTATGATTTTTTTTCCAGTTTCTCACTAAGGATAATAATGCAACTTGCGTTTCAACAATCAAGTCAACTTTTAATTTTATCTGTTATTTTTTTCAAGTCAATATTGATAACATTTAATTTTTCAAAAATTTTTTTATTTAATGTTATCAATTGGAAACATTGGCCAGTAAAAGATTAAGAAGAATCCAGAAAATTATAAGCAGTTGAAAGTTTAGGTCGAATTTTTTTTTTAAGTTTTGAAGTCGATTGTACGCTGTAGCATACAATCGGCGTTCTTTGTCGGTGCGGCAGCCTACACCTCGGCGGCGGCGCAGACTTCTACTCACGAGGAGTCGTATTAGAACCCGAACTTTTGCCCTGCTCAGAAGGTGAAATATTAGAAAACCTAAGAGATGAATAAGTATGGACTGTGCATCGAATAACTATTCGACGCAATAATCAAACAATCAACACTAAACACATTGTCTTAACTTTTCAGTCACCTAATGTTCCATCCCATATTAAAGCAGGGTATCTATTATGTCCCATAAGGCCATACGTATCAAATCCTACCTGTTGCTTCCAGTGTAAAAGTTCGGTAAAACATACTGTCTTGAATCACCGGCCTGCGCCCACTGTGGTGCCTCTGACGAATGACAGTGACACCTGCTCCGCAGCTGCAAAATGTGTAAACGGAAACATCTGTCATATTACAGGTCAAGCCCTAAATGGGCATTCGAAAAAGATATTCAATCCCTGAGTGCCTCTCAAAGACTCTTATCCTGGAGCCCGTAAAATAATAGAAAACCGTATCCCTAAACCTGGTTTGTCTTATGCAGCTGCAACAAAATCTAATAAGTCAATCCCCTTTCAGACTGGCCCTGTCATTCATCCTTCCTCTTCCAAGACATCAACGAGTAAACAATCTGTCCATAAACAAAACAGTTCTTCCACTGCATCATGAATCAATAGCACTACTCAAGTCAGACAAACAATCAGTAAAGCAGCAACCTGCAAATTAAAACACAACCATTTCAGCATGAAGAAATTACCTCCTCAACCACATATAGATGACTCAATTTTAAAATTATCACCCTCAGAATCAGAAATATCAGATAAAGAATCGATGGATCATGAAGATATTGAGCGAACTAATAACCCTAAACTTAAAAAATGTCTTATTAAATCTTTTTTAATATAATCTAAGTAAATAATTTTTGTGCACACACAATGCATACATTCAAATTGGTTATCATCGTTTTCATGTGGTTCACAAATTTGTAGTAATTTGTTAGATTTTCACAGTTCCCCTTTCTTATACACCTGGTATCAGGGCTAGCAGCTTGTGTCGCTATTATCAATTTCTCTATCTCTAAAAAAAGTTTTAAAAAAACACTGTTTATATAATTTTTTTCTTATATTACTCTTCTTCTAGGTAATCATTTTTAAGTGTCCATAAGAATTACTGCTGATACCATCTTCTTTCACAAATTTCTTATCGTAATAAGCCGATAAGCGTATTTCATTTTGAAACACCTTGATTATTTCGTGATTTTTAGATTGTATTGAATATTGCTGATGCCTTAAAAACGATCTTTCAAGTAAAATTTTTTTATACGTTTCGAATGCAACATTTTTCAGACTACTTTTTTTATATGCCTTTCGCAGTCTTCTTGCACTTGTTTTTACAAGTGTAACTGTACATCTTGGATTTCAGTCCTAGAAATTCCTTAAACGGTAGCAACACCTCGTTTTTTAGAGTGCCTAGTTTACCTTTATAATGATCACTATACATGGTGTGGTGTTTTGGAAAATTACTGCACTCCATAATTTTCCTAAAATTTTGTTTTAGATTGTTGTAAATATCGTGCGTTTCAATGTTCAAATACAGCGAATCCGTTCAATGCACACTCTTCCCAAAATCATCTACAGTACCCTCAACTGAAAACATACAATCTAAATTCCAAGCTACCATAAATTTTTCAGCAACAAAAATAGTATTCATTTAAGAAGGATATGCTGTCATTGTTCCAGACACTTTCTCCGCAGTCTCATTAACATTTAAATTCACATCTGTCTTAGAAGTACCGGAATAAGTATAAGCCTTGCAAGCAACATAAACAGATAAATAATTAAATTTCACCCCTACTTTAGGTCTTTACGGGTGTCGCAATCCCGTGGCCCCAGCGATCTTTCGCTCTTCTTTGTTCTACCCTCCTCTACTCTTTGTTGTCTCCTTCCTTTCCCCCCTCAGTGTAGTTTCCTCTTTGGAGGTGAGGGCCCCCCCCTTAGAAGCTGCGGTCGCCCTGTGCCGCCAGCTTCTATTGGCAGAAAACTACCCACGTGTTTGCTGTGCGTGGAGACCTGTGTGCCCGGAAATGGGGATCCTGGTAATTGGGTGGTTTTCTCCAACACATTGCTTTGGCCTCGGCTTCAGGTAAACGAGAGGTGCAAAGCGTTCCCCTGTGTATCAACCGGCTGGTGGTACTGATTTCGGTCAACTGCTAGGGATCAAGCAAACGGACATCTACTGGGCACGTCGTTAAGGGTGGACGCTGCCTAAGGGATGTACTGTGCGCGTATAGACCCGACTAGCACTAGTGCACTTTAGTGCATACCCTTGTTGGGCTCCGTGGTGGGTGGTGCGGTCAGGTCCGAAATTTCCAATCCCCAATATGGATTCGACGTTATCTTGGTCTCGCGTCAACGTTCCGAAGTCTCCTACTCAAGGAGATGGTCATGCCAAATTCTTTATTGTGAAGCGTCAGGAAGGAAACTTTAGCCAAACCTCCCCTTTCCTAATACATAAGTGCATAACTGGTAATGTTGGAGAAGTCGCTAAAATAAAAAAATACGATCAGGAGACATCTTAGTGGAAGTAACCAATAGTAAACAGGCAATCAACATCATGCAATTACAAACTATCGGTGCAAACCCTGTCACTGTATCACCCCATACACTTAATTCATCAAGAGGCGTTATATCTGAACCTGACCTATTACACTGCATCCGAAGACGGAAATCATCGGAAAATCTTATAATGCTCAAAATGTTTGTGCAAGCAGTTCTCGCACAGAATCTCTATCCGGGGTGGGGAAACGCAATAACCAAACCACTAACACACAAAGCATTTAATTTTTGTACCTTTTTCAATCAACCTAAATTGCTTCCTTCCCCGATCAAAAGCAGGATACCTTTCATGTGTCGTTAGACCATATTATACTTAATCCTACTCGATGTCGCCTATAAGGCACGCACCGTATCCTTAGGAGGGAAGAACTCTACTTTTTAGGTCTTTACGGGTTTCACAATCCGGGGCCCCAGCAATCCTTTCGCTTTTCTTGTTCTACCCTCCTCTCTTCTTAGCTGTATCCTTCCTTTTTCACCCTCAGTGTAGTTTCTCTGTGGAGGTGACGGCTCCCCTTTAGAAAGCTGTGGCCGCCCTGTGCCGTCAGCTTCTATTGGGCGGGAAAACTACCCACCGTGTTTGCCGTGAGCGTGGAGACCCGTGTGTCCCACCGGAAATGGGGATCCTGTGTGAATTGAGGGGTCTTTTCTCCAACAGCATTGCTCTTCAGTGCCTCGGCCTCTCTCGGGCACGGTACACAGCGTTCCCTGTGTATCAAATCGGCTGTGTGGGACAAGCGAGCCTTGGTTTTTATAGCGGGGTGGGACCAACTGTATTTATCAAAGCAATCAGATCATCTACTGGGCCAGCGTTGTTACAGGGTTAGACGCTGTCTAAGGGATGATACTGTGAGCGTTATAGACCCCGACTGAGCACTGGTGTGCAATTGCACCATCCTCTCGTTGGGCTTCCGTGGTGGGGTTTTGGTGCGGTGGGGTCCGCATCTCAATTTTCCCCAAACATGGATATGATAAAAAAAATTCTTCGTTCAAATCGTTCAATGTTCGCACGCGTCAACCGCTAATGATCACACTGAATACACAATCTGCACACATGAATGCCTCCGATTCTCTACATTCATTCCACTCCATTTGAAGGTAACCTTTAATGAAAACATCACATTTTAATTCACAAATGTATCACGGACAATTGTAGGAGAAGTTCAAAATAAGTTAAAAAGTTAAGATCTGGAGACCTATTAGTAGAAGTAGCCTATCCAACAATAGACAAGCTTGCAAAATAATGAAAATAAAAAACCTTATCCTAAAAACTGTTACAGTGACACCTCATACCTCCCTATACATCTCCCGAAGAGTCGTATCAGAACCCGACCTGATGCACTGCTCTGAAGCTCAAATACTAGAAAATCTCAGAGACGAAAAAGTATGTGCTGTGTGCCGAATAACTATTCGACGCAATAATCAAACAATCAACACTAAACATATTGTCCTAACTTTTCAGTCACCCACTATTCCATCTCATATTAAAGCCAGCTACCTATTATGTCCCGTCAGACCATATATACCAAATCCCATCCGTTGCTTCCAGTGTCAAAAGTTCGGCCATACCAGGGTTTACACTAGGGAAAAAAATTGGGTGAGATTCTCCCACTCTGGCTCCAAAATTAAGTGGGATTTTTAAAAATCTGAGTGAGAACGAGAGTTTTGTTTGTTTCCAAAAAAAAAAAATTTTTTCACATTTTACAAGCAAAAATAATGTAATTACAAAAATACAATGTCTAAGATTAGAGCTCATTCTATGTAGGAAAAATGGCTGGGTGCAAAGGTTTTAAAAAAGGGCATCATTATTTTGAAAGAGCATTGTGTTTCTTAAAAAGAGCATTACATATCCTGATTATAAGCACTTCTACTTCGGGAAAAAAACTATGAAGAATTCAGTAAAACAATGCTTTATTGATTTATAAATTAAAAATAATTCATTAGTAATCTTTATTAATAAATTAATTACTAGTCTTTATTAAAAATTAGATAAAATTAAGTTGATAAAGCTAAGTTATGTAAATGGTTAAATTACTTTTAAGTAACTTTGTTGCTAATTAACTTATTAAAATAAATTATAAATAATTAATTAATAAGAATATTTCTTTAAAGATTTTTAAGGCTTCTTTTTATAGTAAAAATAATCCCCAAACTTACCTAATAGACAAGAAAATGCTAAATTAAATAAACCTTTTGCATAAGAAGAAGATTTTAATAAGATCACCTTGGATCATTATTGGATCACCTTGTCAAGAATCATTATTAAAAGTTAAACTCAATTAAGAAACACTTCATAAAGTAAAGTTGTTCTAAACTTAAATTTTCATTAAAAAAATTTTTTTTTCAATTTTTAAGTTATCACACCTATAAAAATAATTCATTTAATTTTTAATCATTCACTTGTCTCTGCAAGAATTACCCCTCAGGGGGAAAACCTTCTTTAGGTTTTTACGGGTGTCGCAATCCCGGGGCCCCAGCGATCTTTCGCTCTCCTGTGTTCTACCCTCCTCTCCTCTTAGCTGTCTCCTACCTTTTCCCCCCTCAGTGTAGTTTCCTCTTTGGAGGTGAGGGCCCCCCTTCAGAAGCTGCAGTCACTCTGTACCGTCAGCTTCTATTGGCGGAAAACTACCCACGTGTTTGCCGTGCGTGGAGACCCGTGTCCCCGGAAATGGGGATCCTGGTAATTGAGGGGTCTTTTCTCCAACACATTGCTTTGGCCTCGGCTTCGGGTAAACGGGAGGTACACAGCGTTCCCCTGTGTATCAATCGGCTGGTGGTACTGATTTCGATCAACTGCTAGGGATCAAGCAATCGGACATCTACTGGGCACGTCGTTAAGGGTGGATGCTGCCTAAGGGATGTACTGTGAGCGTATAGACCCGACTAGCACTGGTGTGCAATTGCACATCCCCTTGTTGGACTCCGTGGTGGGTGGTGCGGTCGGGTCCGAATCTCAATTTTCCCCAACATGGATATGAAAAATTCTTCGTCAATCGTCAACGTTCCGCTGTCAACCGCTAATGAACACACCGATACACAATTTGCACACATGAATGCCCGATTCTTCCTTATCCACTCTGCTGAAAGTAAACTTAATGAAACATCGCCATT
>JAWZYV010004581.1:0-7500 GCA_038373885.1 Cheiracanthium punctorium | reverse complement strand
TCGCCCATCCCCAATTCTCCCACCCTCTTGAACGGCCTGCAGCGGCAATCGAACTGTCGGTTTCGAAGCGCACAAACATTAAACTTAGTATACAATTTGAACAGCTTGCCATATTAAATGTTATTCGAAGAAAACCTTCCAAAACACAACTCACTCACCGAATCAAAACATTATCACGTAATGATTTCTGAATTATCACACAATGCATTCTTAGATGGCATACATTAAAATTTAATATACAATATAAACACAGTTTTAAAATGGCAAATGTCTCTGGAAGAAAACCTACCAAAACTCATGGCACGAACAAATACAAATTATTCTCGCATACGGGGCAGATAATGAAATGTAGTATGAATGTTATTGAAAAGAAGGAAATATTATTCAAAGAAAACCTTCGAAAGCTCAAGAGGAAGGCTAATATACAATTTAAACACATTTTTAAAACAGCAAATATCTGTGGAAGGAAACCTTCCAAAGATATTTCCTCGCCCACCCACAATTCTCCCACCCTCTTGAACGGCCTGCAGCGGCAATCGAACTGTCGGTTTCGAAGCGCACAAACATTAAACTTAGTATACAATTTGAACAGCTTGCCATATTAAATGTTATTCGAAGAAAACCTTCCAAAACACAACTCACTCACCGAATCAAAACATTATCACGTAATGATTTCTGAATTATCACACAATGCATTCTTAGATGGCATACATTAAAATTTAATATACAATATAAACACAGTTTTAAAATGGCAAATGTCTCTGGAAGAAAACCTTCCAAAACTCATGGCACGAACAAATACAAATTATTCTCGCATACGGGGCAGATAATGAAATGTAGTATGAATGTTATTGAAAAGAAGGAAATATTATTCAAAGAAAACCTTCGAAAGCTCAAGAGGATGGCTAACATACAATTTAAACACAGTTTTAAAACAGCAAATATCTTTGGAAGAAAACCTTCCAAAGATATTTCCTCGCCCATCCCCAATTCTCCCACCCTCTTGAACGGCCTGCAGCGGCAATCGAACTGTCGGTTTCGAAGCGCACAAACATTAAACTTAGTATACAATTTGAACAGCTTGCCATATTAAATGTTATTCGAAGAAAACCTTCCAAAACACAACTCACTCACCGAATCAAAACATTATCACGTAATGATTTCTGAATTATCACACAATGCATTCTTAGATGGCATACATTAAAATTTAATATACAATATAAACACAGTTTTAAAATGGCAAATGTCTCTGGAAGAAAACCTTCCAAAACTCATGGCACGAACAAATACAAATTATTCTCGCATACGGGGCAGATAATGAAATGTAGTATGAATGTTATTGAAAAGAAGGAAATATTATTCAAAGAAAACCTTCGAAAGCTCAAGAGGAAGGCTAATATACAATTTAAACACATTTTTAAAACAGCAAATATCTGTGGAAGGAAACCTTCCAAAGATATTTCCTCGCCCACCCACAATTCTCCCACCCTCTTGAACGGCCTGCAGCGGCAATCGAACTGTCTGTTTCGAAGCGCACAAACATTAAACTTTAGTATACAATTTGAACAGCTTGCCATATTAAATGTTATTCGAAGAAAACCTTCCAAAACACAACTCACTCACCGAATCAAAACATTCTCACGTAATGATTTCTGAATTATCACACAATGCATTCTTAGATGGCATACATTAAAATTTAATATACAATATAAACACAGTTTTAAAATGGCAAATGTCTCTGGAAGAAAACCTTCCAAAACTCATGGCACGAACAAATACAAATTATTCTCGCATACGGGGCAGATAATGAAATGTAGTATGAATGTTATTGAAAAGAAGGAAATATTATTCAAAGAAAACCTTCGAAAGCTCAAGAGGATGGCTAATATACAATTTAAACACAGTTTTAAAATGGCAAATGTCTCTGGAAGAAAACCTTCCAAAGATATTTCCTCGCCCACCCCCAATTCTCCCACCCTCTTGAACGGCCTGCAGCGGCAATCGAACTGTCGGTTTCGAAGCGCACAAACATTAAACTTTAGTATACAATTTGAACAGCTTGCCATATTAAATGTTATTCGAAGAAAACCTTCCAAAACGCAACTCACTCACCGAAACAAAACATTATCACGTAATGATTTCTGAATTATCACACAATGCATTCTTAGATGGCATACATTAAAATTTAATATACAATATAAACACAGTTTTAAAATGGCAAATGTCTCTGGAAGAAAACCTTCCAAAACTCATGGCACGAACAAATACAAATTATTCTCGCATACGGGGCAGATAATGAAATGTAGTATGAATGTTATTGAAAAGAAGGAAATATTATTCAAAGAAAACCTTCGAAAGCTCAAGAGGATGGCTAATATACAATTTAAACACAGTTTTAAAATGGCAAATGTCTCTGGAAGAAAACCTTCCAAAGATATTTCCTCGCCCACCCCCAATTCTCCCACCCTCTTGAACGGCCTGCAGCGGCAATCGAACTGTCGGTTTCGAAGCGCACAAACATTAAACTTAGTATACAATTTGAACAGCTTGCCATATTAAATGTTATTCGAAGAAAACCTTCCAAAACGCAACTCACTCACCGAAACAAAACATTATCACGTAATGATTTCTGAATTATCACACAATGCATTCTTAGATGGCATACATTAAAATTTAATATACAATATAAACACAGTTTTAAAATGGCAAATGTCTCTGGAAGAAAACCTTCCAAAACTCATGGCACGAACAAATACAAATTATTCTCGCATACGGGGCAGATAATGAAATGTAGTATGAATGTTATTGAAAAGAAGGAAATATTATTCAAAGAAAACCTTCGAAAGCTCAAGAGGATGGCTAATATACAATTTAAACACAGTTTTAAAATGGCAAATGTCTCTGGAAGAAAACCTTCCAAAGATATTTCCTCGCCCACCCCCAATTCTCCCACCCTCTTGAACGGCCTGCAGCGGCAATCGAACTGTCGGTTTCGAAGCGCACAAACATTAAACTTTAGTATACAATTTGAACAGCTTGCCATATTAAATGTTATTCGAAGAAAACCTTCCAAAACGCAACTCACTCACCGAAACAAAACATTATCACGTAATGATTTCTGAATTATCACACAATGCATTCTTAGATGGCATACATTAAAATTTAATATACAATATAAACACAGTTTTAAAATGGCAAATGTCTCTGGAAGAAAACCTTCCAAAACTCATGGCACGAACAAATACAAATTATTCTCGCATACGGGGCAGATAATGAAATGTAGTATGAATGTTATTGAAAAGAAGGAAATATTATTCAAAGAAAACCTTCGAAAGCTCAAGAGGATGGCTAATATACAATTTAAACACAGTTTTAAAATGGCAAATGTCTCTGGAAGAAAACCTTCCAAAGATATTTCCTCGCCCACCCCCAATTCTCCCACCCTCTTGAACGGCCTGCAGCGGCAATCGAACTGTCGGTTTCGAAGCGCACAAACATTAAACTTTAGTATACAATTTGAACAGCTTGCCATATTAAATGTTATTCGAAGAAAACCTTCCAAAACGCAACTCACTCACCGAAACAAAACATTATCACGTAATGATTTCTGAATTATCACACAATGCATTCTTAGATGGCATACATTAAAATTTAATATACAATATAAACACAGTTTTAAAATGGCAAATGTCTCTGGAAGAAAACCTTCCAAAACTCATGGCACGAACAAATACAAATTATTCTCGCATACGGGGCAGATAATGAAATGTAGTATGAATGTTATTGAAAAGAAGGAAATATTATTCAAAGAAAACCTTCGAAAGCTCAAGAGGATGGCTAATATACAATTTAAACACAGTTTTAAAATGGCAAATGTCTCTGGAAGAAAACCTTCCAAAGATATTTCCTCGCCCACCCCCAATTCTCCCACCCTCTTGAACGGCCTGCAGCGGCAATCGAACTGTCGGTTTCGAAGCGCACAAACATTAAACTTTAGTATACAATTTGAACAGCTTGCCATATTAAATGTTATTCGAAGAAAACCTTCCAAAACGCAACTCACTCACCGAAACAAAACATTATCACGTAATGATTTCTGAATTATCACACAATGCATTCTTAGATGGCATACATTAAAATTTAATATACAATATAAACACAGTTTTAAAATGGCAAATGTCTCTGGAAGAAAACCTTCCAAAACTCATGGCACGAACAAATACAAATTATTCTCGCATACGGGGCAGATAATGAAATGTAGTATGAATGTTATTGAAAAGAAGGAAATATTATTCAAAGAAAACCTTCGAAAGCTCAAGAGGATGGCTAATATACAATTTAAACACAGTTTTAAAATGGCAAATGTCTCTGGAAGAAAACCTTCCAAAGATATTTCCTCGCCCACCCCCAATTCTCCCACCCTCTTGAACGGCCTGCAGCGGCAATCGAACTGTCGGTTTCGAAGCGCACAAACATTAAACTTTAGTATACAATTTGAACAGCTTGCCATATTAAATGTTATTCGAAGAAAACCTTCCAAAACGCAACTCACTCACCGAAACAAAACATTATCACGTAATGATTTCTGAATTATCACACAATGCATTCTTAGATGGCATACATTAAAATTTAATATACAATATAAACACAGTTTTAAAATGGCAAATGTCTCTGGAAGAAAACCTTCCAAAACTCATGGCACGAACAAATACAAATTATTCTCGCATACGGGGCAGATAATGAAATGTAGTATGAATGTTATTGAAAAGAAGGAAATATTATTCAAAGAAAACCTTCGAAAGCTCAAGATACCTTCCAAAGATATTTGCTTGCTCCCCCCACACTTTGATTACTAGAATAATTCGTTTAAACACAAAAGATTAAAATTTACCCTTGCCATGGGTATACTAAACCAAAGGGAAAACAATCATCAGAAACTCGACAACGTTCATACGTGTCGATCACTCATCCCCTCAGAAATGCGAAATTCATTCATCTCGACAATTTAAATTCACCGAACCATTGACAGTCAGCAGAGTGAGCTTCGCTGCCTTGCAAACTCCGAGAAATAAAATAACGCGAACATACGAGTATAGTTACCTTCCTTTCGTCTCGCACCATCCCCAAGCGCAGAAAAAACACCGGCGCACTAATGTCAGGCAATTCTAAAAGCAAGCGTTCACATGCCACTCGTCAAAACCACCGTCCTCCGGAGGGAAAAAAAAAACAAGTCGGAAGTGGGGGATGTTCGCAGTGGCATGGCGTAAGGGGGGGGCTCCCATACCCAGGCATGTGCCCCCCCCTGGATCCCCTGCTGCTGCCTAATTTGATTATTAGAATAATTCGTTAAAACACAAAAGATTAAAATTTACCCTTGCCATGGGTATACTAAACCAAAGGGAAAACAATCATCAGAAACTCGACAACGTTCATACGTGTCGATCACTCATCCCCTCAGAAATGCGAAATTCATTCATCTCGACAATTTAAATTCACGGAACCGTTCACAGTCAGCAGAGTGAGCTTCGCTGCCTTGCAAACTCCGAGAAATAAAATAACGCAAACATACGAGTATAGTTACCTTCCTTTCGTCTCGCACCATCCCCAAGCGCAGAAAAAACACCGGCGCACTAATGTCAGGCAATTCTAAAAGCAAGCGTTCACATGCCACTCGTGAAAACCACCGTCCTCCGGAGGGAAAAAAAAACAAGTCGGAAGTGGGGGATGTTTGCAGAGGCATGGCATAAGGGGGGGGGCTCCAATACCCAGGCATGTGCCCCCCCCTGGATCCCCTGCTGCTGCCTACTTTGATTATTAGAATAATTCGTTAAAACACAAAAGATTAAAATTTACCCTTGCCATGGGTATACTAAACCAAAGGGAAAACAATCATCAGAAACTCGACAACGTTAATACGTGTCGATCACTCATCCCCTCAGAAATGCGAAATTCATTCATCTCGACAATTTAAATTCACGGAACCGTTCACAGTCAGCAGAGTGAGCTTCGCTGCCTTGCAAACTCCGAGAAATAAAATAACGCGAACATACGAGTATAGTTACCTTCCTTTCGTCTCGCACAATCCCCAAGCGCAGAAAAAACACCGGCGCACTAATGTCAGGCAATTCTAAAAGCAAGCGTTCACATGCCACTCGTGAAAACCACCGTCCTCCGGAGGGAAAAAAAAACAAGTCGGAAGTGGGGGATGTTCGCAGAGGCATGGCATAAGGGGGGGGGCTCCAATACCCAGGCATGTGCCCCCCCCTGGATCCCCTGCTGCTGCCTACTTTGATTATTAGAATAATTCGTTAAAACACAAAAGATTAAAATTTACCCTTGCCATGGGTATACTAAACCAAAGGGAAAACAATCATCAGAAACTCGACAACGTTCATACGTGTTGATCACTCATCCCCTCAGAAATGCGAAATTCATTCATCTCGACAATTTAAATTCACGGAACCATTGACAGTCAGCAGAGTGAGCTTCGCTGCCTTGCAAACTCCGAGAAATAAAATAACGCGAACATACGAGTATAGTTACCTTCCTTTCGTCTCGCACAATCCCCAAGCGCAGAAAAAACACCGGCGCACTAATGTCAGGTAATTCTAAAAGCAAGCGTTCACATGCCACTCGTGAAAACCACCGTCCTCCGGAGGGAAAAAAAACAAGTCGGAAGTGGGGGATGTTCGCAGAGGCATGGCATAAGGGGGGGGGGGGGGGCTCCCATACCCAGGCATGTGCCCCCCCCTGGATCCCGTGATTATTACTTTGATTATTAGAATAATTCTTTAAAACACAAAAGATTAAAATTTACCCTTGCCATGGGTATACTAAACCAAAACCTATTAATACAGGGAAAACAATCATCAGAAACTCGACAACGTTCATACATATCAATCACTCATCTCCTCGGAAATGTGAAATTCATTCATTTTGACAATTTAAATTAATGGCACCATTCACAGTCAGTAGAGTGAGCATCGATGCCTTGCAAACTCCGAGAAATAAAATAAAATAACTCGAGCATCCCAGTAGTTACCTTCGTTTCGTCTCCCACCATCCCCAAGCGCAGAAAAAACACTCGCACATTCTTTTTTCATTTACTTTTTATTAAATTGGCTTAAGGAAAAAAATTAACTAAAATTCATTAAAAGCAGTGCTAACCAGTCTGCGATAAAATTTTCTTAGTCTCCATTTCAAAGAGTACACTTCGAATATGAACGATTTTCTGTTGATTCACGCTTGTACAGTCGGTAGAGCATGCGGCTCGAGAACTGGCAGTCTTGCGTTCGAATCTGCCTTCTGCCGAGTGAGGCAGGGGGGGGGTTTGGGGGGGGGGGCGGGGGGGGGGGGGGGGGGGGGGGGGGTACGGCTAAGGACAAAAAATACACCCACACATCACACATCAAAATTTAAATTCCAGTGGAAAAAAAAAAAAAAAAAAAAAAAAAAAAAAAAAAAAAAAAACTCAACAATGTTCATGCGTTCTTCCAAAAT
>JAWZYV010004580.1:0-11382 GCA_038373885.1 Cheiracanthium punctorium | reverse complement strand
TTCAAACGTAATCATTTTCTTGTATTTTTCATTTTAGTAAATTCAAAAATGCATGTTTTAGTGTTGAGATTGAACTTGATTTAATCCGTTATTAGCGAAATTCGAACTTCTCTTGCTAAATATTTTTGAAAAAAAATGAAGTGAGCGCTGATTGATTGTGCTAATTGATTGATTGTGCTAGATTCTCTTGCTAAATACTTTTGAAAACAATGAAGTTGAAATTTCGAAATTTTGATTTGTGCACTTCAATTATGGCCACTCTTTCTTTCAAAAATCCTGTTGATTTTATGTTGAGTATGTATTAAAAACTCTCCTCAGCAAAATTAGCGCATTCGTGAATTGTAAACAAACACGTCTCCTAAGCGACGAAACTAAATAAACTGAAGTTGTTCGTTAAAGTCAAAGGAAACTGATAACCACTGACAGCACTAAACACAAGCATTCCCGTTTTCCTACGAAAACTCGTGCAACGAGTTTGTCGTTTACGAACGCAGCCATTAACATTCAGAACGATCTACCGTACCTTGCAGAATACCAACATAAGCTAGCAGGTTGCGAATGACGTCAATTTGATACCACACATCCGAACGCTCGCTTAAACGACCGTGGCACCAATGTGCAGCACAGTGGTTAAAGCCACTGACATTGGGAGATGGCTCAAGTGGAGGAACAGGGTTCTGTCCTCTCGCGGGGCCGTCGGTCTAGCGTTCTGGAGTTTTGGGCGGTTTTCTCCAGATGTAACGTGAATACGCGCTAGATACCCAGAAAAGTCCTCCCCCAAGGCATTTGCCCCCCCCTTGTGTTTGTGCTTTCTTTGACGTGGATTTATAAGCGGTTCCTCGTGAGCAAGCACACAAATCCGAATACATGTTCCAACACAAAAACAACAACAACGAAAGTGGCGGAATAGAGCCCTTAGTTTGAGCTCAGTTCATATCTGGGGCCAGTCCCGGATTGGCCCAGGTCAGATGGTACGCGGCGAAGCTCCACAAAAATGGATATACTACTTTATAATTAAAGTAATTTGATTATTTATTTCCCCCTATACTTACGCCTTTACACAGTGACGTAGTAGACGACCCATAGACCTCTGGTGACCCAAAGAGTCAGGGGCCACGACAGCTTTGAAATAGTTAAATTTGTTTTTTTAGGCATGTAAGCCTAATTTTCAATATTTTCTTACATTACATTCCTTCTAAATTTCCCGTTAAGGGGGGGCTTGTCCGCTATCGAATATTTTTTTGTTGTTCATTAGACGTCAATAACGAAGCCGTTTCGTGTGAGCCTTTTCGCGTGTACTCCTTTCTTCATTTTTTGTGCCCTTCCCAACTTCCCCACATTTTTTCTCTGGCTATATGCCTTTCCCATATCCTCTCCCCCATCGCATCGCTGTAAGTTCGTATTTCCATGTTTAATGCATAGAGTACATCATCTTTGTGCTTAACAGACAGAAATTGAGCTGTATTTTGCCATATGGTATTGAATTTTAGCAACTTGAAATTTACTATTATAGGTATGAGCTCAAATTATAAAGAGGAAAATAATCTATGTAAACAAAAATTATCAAATATTGCACTACTATTACGAACTACAAGTGATCGTCAAATTCATTCAAATCAAAAGATTATAAAATACTTAGTGTGCATTAAATTGGTTTTTAACTTACAATAAACAATGCTGCAATCGTAACGAGTACAAACCAAATATAAATAGGATCCTTTTTCACGCAGCTTCTTATATTCTCACCACATATGTAGCGATATGACTGTCGAATGTGGCCGCGTTCGTAAATGCCAAACGAGTTGCATTCGTGCAACGAGTTTCTATCGAAGATGTTCGTAAAGGAAACAGAGTGCATTCAGTTTAAAAACTAGAGCGTTCGTATACAAAACTGAGTACGATTAGTTTCAAACGAAATAAACCGATCTTTGCTAAGGTTTCGTCAGTTGTTTAGAAGATACACTTGCTGCACGTTGTTGTTGTTTTCAAATGGCGTCCGTTGTTATGGAAAAGTATGTTGTTGTGAAAAGTATCTTACGTTTGCTAAAGCTGCAAATATTATTTTTTCGAGAAGGAAATTCATGCGTACGTTAGAACTGCTACTAAGGTACATAATTTTTCATAGGTAATCGTTTTCTTGTATTTTTCATTTTAGTAAATTCAAAAATGCATGTTTTAGTGTTGAGATTGAAGTTGATTTAAAGACTTTATAAAGCCGTGGTAAAATACTTGCCACCTACGGTCTATTAAACACAGAAAACAATTATCATTAGTGAATTTTCTGACTTTTGTTCAGTTATATTGGATGTATATTTTTTCCATATACCTAGATTCTAAATTATATTTGGCTTATGAGCTTTTCTTTCATTCGCAATTTTAAATTTTTGGTACAACCTGTCTCCTGTATCTACCAAGCACTCGTGGCATCCATGCCCAGGCGAGTTTCGGCATTTTTTATGGCTGCATTCGTAAACGACAAACTCGTTGCACGAGTTTTCGTAAGAAAACTGGAATGCGTGTGTTTAGTGCTGTCAGTGGTTATCAGTTTCCTTTGACTATACGAACAACTTCAGTTTATTTAGTTTCGTCGCCTAGGAGACGTGTTTGTTTACAATTCCCGAATGCGTTAATTTTGCTGAGGAGAGTTTTTAGTACATACTAAATATAAAAAAAAATCAACAGGATTTTTAAAAGAAAGAGTGGCCATAATTGAAGTGCACAAATCAAAATTTATAAATTTCAACTTCACTTTTTCAAAAGTATTTAGCAAGAGAAGTTCAAATTTCACTAATAACGGATTAAATCAATTTCAATCTCGACACTAAAACATGCATTTTTGAATTGACTAAAATGAAAAATACAAGAAAATGATTACCTTTGAAAAATTATGCACCTTCGTAGCATTTTCTAACGTACGCATGAATTTCCTCCTCGAAAAAATAATATTTGTAGCTTTAGAAAACGTAAAATACTTTTCACAACAACATACTTTTCCATAACAACGGACGCCATTTGAAAACAACAACAACGTGCAGCAAGTGTATCTTCTAAACAACTGACGAAACCTTAGCAAAGATCGGTTTATTTCGTTTGAAACTAATCGTACTCAGTTTTGTATACGAACGCTCTAGTTAAAAAACAGTATGCACTCAGTTTCCTTTACGAACGCCTTAGATCATAGGTTCCCAACGTGGGCGATAACGCCCCCCTGTGGGCGTTTGAGGCTTTCAGGGGGGCGGTAAAAGACCCAGAGAAAATTAGGAGGCGTTGATATGGCACGGAGGGCCGTGGGAAGATTAACCAAATATAGTCTAAAAAGTCTTAAAAATCACTCTGATAATTCATCACGTGTGCGAATATTCACATATTTCGAAATGAGACTTCGCTTTTGAGAGAAAGAGATACCTCTCTAAAACTTTTATTCCACTTTTTTAAATGAAGAAGAAATTCCGCAGAGTTTCAATTCCAAAAATATTCTATCTATTAGTAATTTTTTTTATTTAATTCTTGTTTTCACCAGGCATTATGTACGCTCTTATTTCTCTAGAGTGGGAGGGGGGAGCGGTATTGAAATATTCACTAGAAAAGGGGGCGCCAGTTCAAAAAAGGTTGGGAACCTATGTCTTAGATGGAAACTCATTACACAAGTGTAACTCGTTCGGTGTTTACGAATGCAGCCAAAGTCTCAAATGAGACGCAACGCGTAATTGAGTAGGTGGTCATAATGCAATGGTTCTGTCACTTGTCAGGATGGAACACAAACTTTATTGCTTCTAGAACTTCGTAGAACAATCAGCTGTACACAATTCACAAGCACATCTAGCAGTAATGTGCTTTTAACAGTTCGCTTAGATCAGGAGCTCTCACAAATGCTGTATTTCTCACACAAAATAGAACACTTTCACTGGCAAGAATTCAGTGAAAATATACGAGAAATAACACTAACAGACTCAGCGATGAAGAATTTGCACACAGCACTTAAATTCAAAGCTTCACAAACAGCGCGAAACACAGCTTCCTTCACAAAGCAAGCGTATTCACTCTCTCAAAGCTTGATCAACACTGAACTGTCGGGGCGACGCGCGCTTCTATAAATAGCCGACGCAGAAGGAACAAGAAGTTTCCAGAAAAGTCTATTTCTGGAGGATTCTACATAAAGCGTGAATTTTGATTACGTCATAGAAGAGAAATGTTAGGTTATTATGCGTTTTTAATGCAGGAAAAACAACTTCCAGGCCCCATTGGGAAAATCGCGCCAAATGACCAAAAGGTCGCCCGGCTTGGCGACTTTTGGCGAAATATCGCCAAATTTGGCGCCAAAAATAAGTCCACAAATGTGAAGAGATCTAAGCTCTAGGACTAATATTTCTCGAGATTTCTAGAACCTCCATTGAAAAATAATGGCAAATCGAAACCTCCATATCTCTGGTTCTAATTGGCCGATTTTGATGCAACAAAAAGCAAAATTTATCTATTTGAAGCGTAGAATACGAATTTTAAACCATTTTAAGCCACAGAGCAGCGGGTTGCCCCGAAAATTCGTAACATTGCCCCCTTCCCAAGGACTGCACGTCCCGGGCAGTACAATCCCCGGTTAAGAGGTCACACAAATATACAGTGTCCAACCTTTAACCAAACCTTAGCATCATAATTTAAGCAAATAATCAATAAACACAGTAAGCAAATTCACTCTAATAAATAAATAATATACATAATAAACAATTACACTGTAATAAATGTAATAACAATACAATAAACAAATTACGACATATAATAGAAAACCAATATATTACAAATATGTACACTAAACATGGCGTAAGTAGTGAGTGAAAGAGAGTTGACGAAAGAGGAAGAGAAGAGAAAGACAGGAAAGAAATGAGAGTTGAAAGAAAAGAGGAATTACGCCATAGTGACCATGGTCTGAGCTAATTACAACCGCGGTAGATGGCTAGCCGATCGTAATGTACAACTCTTGGCTTCGAGTTTGGTGACTTACGAATCCGTACGATGACGTCATTCAGCCGGTTTAGGACTGTGTAAGGACCGTCCCACGGCGATTGCAGCTTGGGAGACAGGCCTTTCCGTCGAGTAGGATTCCATAGCCAAACTTTGTCACCTGCGTTGAACTCGTGTCCCGTAGCCTTCGTGTCGTAGCGAGTCTTCATCTTTTCCGTGTTCAGGTTGATCCGCTCCCGAGCAAAATGATGCACATCTTCAAACCGTGCCCGAAGGTTTTCCACGTACTCCTCTGGCGATGAAGGCGCATCTGGAGGGCGGCCGAACACTAGATCGGCGGGAAGACGAAGATCTCTGCCGAACAGCATCTGGGAAGGTGTGAAGCCGGTAGTCTCATGGACGGCGCTCCTATAGACCAGCAGGAAGAGGGGGAGTTTCTTGTCCCAGTCCTCTTGATTCCTAGATACCAGAAGCGAGAGGTTGTTTAAAATTGTGCGATTGAACCTCTCCACCATGCCGTCGGATTGTAGGTGTAAAGGCGTAGTCTGGGTTTTGTCCATTCCGAGAAGTTGGCATAGTCCTTCAAAGTCTGCAGAGGTAAAATTCGTTCCTTGGTCGGAATGAAGTTGCAGAGGGGTTCCATATCTGGAAATCCATTCTTGCACCAGTACCTCTCCTACGGTCGTAGCTTCTTGATCGGGAATAGGGAACGCTTCGGGCCATTTAGAGAAGTAGTCAATGACAACTAGGATGTATTTGTTGCCATCCGAAGTTCGCGGAAGAGGTCCCAGGATGTCGAGGGCAATCCTCTCAAAAGGCGCTCCTACATTATAACGATGTAGTCTTCCACGGCTTCGTTTCTTCGGGCCTTTACGGGCGGCACAGGCGTCACAAGCTTGACACAACTTTTCTACGTCGCCTCGAGCCCTAACCCAGTAGAAGCGCTCGCGAACTTTCTGCACGGTCTTCATTACGCCAAAATGGCCTCCAGTGTAGCCATTATGAAGTTCTTCTAGAACCTTCGGAATCCTCGAACGAGGGAGTACTAACTGCCATCGGAGCATCTTGCCGTCGTCCGACTCCCATTTACGATACAGGACTCCATTTCTCAGGCGAAGCGAATCCCATAAAGCCCAGTACTGTTTTGTTGCCGGACTGTAAGATGATATTTCTTGCCAACTGGGCTTAGCGCTGGATTTTTCCATAAATTCCACAATAGGTTTGATGTCGCTGTCTGCTAATTGGTCCGCCCGAACATTTTCGTCACTCCAGGGATCTTGAGATGATGCCGATGATGTAACTTGGCGGACAACGGGATGTTTCAGATCGTAATTTTTCTCTGCCCTGGAGCAATAGCGACAACTGTCTATGCAGGGCCTTCTCGACAAAGCATCTGCATTTCCATGAGATGACCCTTTCCGATGACGTATCGCGATGTCATATTCTTGTAATCGCTGTATCCACCTGGCTATTTGGCCCTCTGGATTCTTGAAATTTAGAAGCCAGGTTAAAGAGGCATGGTCCGTTCGGAGCAGGAACTTTCGGCCGTACAGGTAATGATGGAAGTGCTCTACGGCTTTGATGATAGCAAGACGTTCCTTTCTCGTAACACAATAGTTACGTTCTGCCTTTGAAAGGCATTTGCTCCAGTAAGCAATGACGTGTTCTTGGCCATCTATCTCCTGGGACAAAACTGCTCCAACACTCTCCTTACTTGCGTCTGTGTCCAGGATAAATGGCTTGTCAGGGTGAGGATACGACAGGATCGGCGAAGATGTTAAAGCCGTCTTCAGTTCGTTGAATGCGTCCTCACATTCCTCAGTCCATAGAAATTTCTGTCCAGTCTCGGTCAATTTGTGAAGAGGTCTTGCAATTTGAGAAAAGCCCTTCACGAATTTTCGATAGTAAGTACACAGACCGAGAAAACTTCTTAAGTCATGGATATTCTCGGGACGACTCCAGTTCTTGACTGCGGACGTCTTTTCGGGATCGGTTCGGACTCCGTGGGCGGATATTATGTGCCCGAGGTAACGTACTTCCCGACGGAACAAGTTGCACTTCGACGGACTTAGTTTCAAGTTTGCCTCTTTTAATTTCTGCAGTACCTTTCGAATGTTCTCGAGATGCTCTTCGAAAGTCCTTCCGACGATGATGATATCGTCCAAATAAACGAGACATGCTTCGTAGGAAAGTCCTCTCAACACTGTCTCCATTAGACGCTCGAATGTAGCCGGTGCGTTGCAGAGTCCAAAAGGCATAACTTTGAACTGCCACAATCCTTGTCCCGTGGTGAACGCAGTCTTTTCACGGTCATCGGGATGGATTTCTACTTGCCAGTAGCCACTCTTGAGATCCAGAGTGGAGAACCATTCATTTCCCGATAAAGTGTCCAATGTGTCGTCTATCCTGGGAAGAGGGTAGCTGTCTTTCTTGGTAATGTCATTCAGACGTCTATAGTCAACGCAGAACCGGGTGGAACCATCTTTCTTTCGGACCAAAACAATCGGCGAGGCCCACGGACTAGTCGATGGCTCGATGACGTCATCACGCTGCATCTCCTCTAAAAGTCTGCTCACCTCTTCTTGCTTAGCAAACGGCAGCCGCCTAGGATGTTGCTTGATGGAGCAACTGGGAGAGTGGGATGGGAATGGCTGCTTGTGGGAGAATGCTGTGTCTATTCTATGTTGCGTTAACCTCGTACGGCCGAAGTCACCGGAAGTACGAGAGAAGAGGTCTTCAAATTCAGCTATTACTTTCTCTGCAGCGCTTCTCTGTTCTGCCGTTAACTCCACGTCTTGTAATAATTCCTTCGTCAGGCACTCGGAAGATTTAGCTGTTGTTTGGTTGATATTCTTATTAATGCAGGTAACAGGAGTGCATGTCGCCAACACTTCATTTTTCTTTATCACCTTCGACTTGTCCGTCACATTTTCTACTCTAACTGGAATTTCTGTTCTCGACAAGTCCACAAGTGTTGCTCCCACAAGTACTCCTCTGACGGAATCACTATTGTTTGGGTGTTCGATTAATCCAAAACGGAATTTATTGCTTTCTTTTACTGTTCCAGAAATTATTGAATCAGTTCTGGGAGGTAGAGTGATATCAGTCTGGGCTATTATTTGCTGAACAGGTAAAATAGTTTCATTTTTAATATCGAACGCAGCTATTTCTTCTGAGTCTGAACGAAGCTCATTATTCTTAAAGTCCAAGTTAAATTTGTGTGATTTTAAAAAGTCGAGTCCGAGAATAAAAGAGTCTGTAATATTGGCGACATATACCACATGGTCGTATCTGGCATTTCCAAACGTGACTTCTATTTGCGCTTTTCCGCCCACTTCGATCTTGTCACCTGTCACAGTCTGGAGGGTCAGCGAGGGCGGAGTCCAGATAATCTTCAAATTTAATTTCTTGGCCAGATCCGTCCTTATGATGGTTACGTTCGCTCCAGTATCAATCACCATGTGGCATGGGGAACCATTAACATATCCCAGTACGAAGAGTCCATTACTGCCGCCATTCGCTGATGAAATCTGCAAGACTTTTAGATGGGGCTTTTGACTATCTGGCAACCTCCGCCCCGCGAGATGGCCACCTCCTAGTTTCCCTCTTTCATGATCTTAGAGTTCTCTTGCTGGCATGAGACTTTCGACCACAATACTTTTGTACATGGCCTTCGACGCCACACTTCCAGCATTTTACTTTCTTTGGGTCATCTCTCGTTCTATCGGATCTTAATTTTCGCTCTATGAGATCTTCAATTCTCTTCAACCTGTTCTCGACGCTTTCTGTGTCTTTGTCAGCTCCCTCTTGGACCGTGACCGCTCTAACAGCATGCCGATCTTTTCTCACGGCCCGCTGGGCTGCCTCTAGCTTCATTGCGAACACCAGAGCAGATTTCAAATCCTGATAATCCTCCAACATAAGTGACTTTTGGGTTTCTGGATCACGGATGGCTTCAATAAAATGACGCACCGCCATTTCTTCTCGGACATTATCTAGGTGGTCCATGTAGGCTAGATCGCACAGCCTATCTATGTCCGAAGCAAGATCTTGAAGGGTCTCGCCAGATCTCTGCATCCTTGACTTAAGTTGGATTCTACTATATTCTTTCTGGCACTTCTCTCCGAATTTCATCTCCAAGGCACTTTCGAGGGCGTCAAAATCTTCTATCTTCGTCGCTCCAATAGTTTGCAATACGTTAATCGCATCTCCGCTAAGGGAAGCGGCCAGTTGGTCCGCTTTCTCGGACTCGCTCCAACCATTGGCTTTGGCGACGATTAAAAATTGGGTCTTGTAGGCTTTCCAGGGAGTCTTTCCGTCATAAGTGGTATGTTTCACTGCAGGGCGGCGTGACGACAGTCTAATGTTTTCTGGTATTTTTCCCAGCTTTACCAAACTGTCCAGTTTTTCTTCTAGCTTGTGATCGATCTTTTCCTCAATTCTTTCCTCGTATTTCGCTTGACTTTCTTCCAGCAGCGACATTCTCTTCTCCATATTTTCTTGATTTGTCTCTACTCTCTCCAGTCCGGATTTCATTTCTTCTAGCCCGGCTCCTACACTCATGTCCATAAATTAAGGATAATGAAGTTCAGGCAAAGAAAGAGAAAGAAGCAAAACAAAGTTGACTTATTTGTAAAGTCTATTTATTAAACAAAAAGTAAAGAGCAAAAAAGATGCTATATGTTTGACATAATTAATAAAAATTGCAAGTTTTACTCTTGACCAAATTTCAAAAAAGAACCTATTTACAAAAAACAGTATAACATAGTTAGTAGGATGGTTAATACGGAGTATGTCTCCCGGACGATGCAATACAGGCCTGACAACGCCTAGGCATGCTGAGTATCAAATGATCAATCTTATCTTGGGGAATATTACACCACTCATCAAGCAATGCACTCCGAAGTTCCGGTAGACAGGTGGGAGGGGGTTGACGGGCTGCAATTCGTCGGCCAAGCATATCCCACACATGCTCTATTAGATTCAAGTCCGGTGAGTATGCTGGCCAATGCATACGGGTGATATCCTCCGATTGAAGGCATTCGTCTACAATGTTTGCACGGTGAGGACGGGCGTTGTCATCCATAAACACAAATTCAGCACCCATGGCGCCCCGAAACAAACGTACATGTTGTTCCAGAATGACATCCCGATAGATGTGGCCTGTCATCGTTACACTCTGAACATGCAGGTCAGTTCTGGAACCAAGAATAATTCCTCCCCAAACGAGCCATCCTGCACCACCGTAACGGTGTCTTTCAATGGTGTTCTCTTGGTGGTAACGGGTACCTGGCGCTCTCCAGATGAATGTCCGGCGAGAATCAGACTCCAAACTAAACCTGGACTCGTCGGAAAACATCACACAAGACCACTGTTGCGGTGTCCACAATGCATGCTCTCTACTCCAGGTTAATCGCAGGCGACAGTGAGTTGCGGTAAGTGGAACACATCTGACAGGCCTACGAGCATATAGACCAATGTGCCCTAAGCGTCTGTACACGGTCTGCCTTGAAACTGTCGTACCGGTAGCTGAAGAGAGCTGACGAGACAGGTCTGATGCTGTACTCCGTCTGTTTCTTTTGGCAGTAACTGCAAAATAGCGGTCCTCATTCGGCGTTGTAACTCGGGGGCGACCTGTGCTGTAACGTCTACTCACATTACCATCATCTTGGAATCGTTGCCAAAGCCTGGAGATGACACTCTGGGCGATTCCAAGTTCCTCGGATACTTCCAGCTGGGTACGTCCAGATTCCAGTCGTCCGATAATTCTGCCACGTAAAACATCATCCAAATGCCTCCTTTGTGCCATAACTATGCGGTTTTTGCACTGAAAGGCTTTCACAGCGCTTGTGAACAATTTTATTTCTTTGCCACCATTCCTTATATACCCCTCTCTTACACTCTCGTCATTGTGACGTACCATCCACGCCATCTGGTGGTTTCCTGTAATTTGCATATTCTTCTTCAAGATGTGTGTGATCATTCCACAGATGAAATTTTTAATTTAGCGATCAATTTCTGTGTGATTCTGAATTATCCTTAATTTATGGACATGAGTGTATTTTCCGCTCCAGTCCTGATTTCATCTCGTCGTGTGCGGCTCTTAGCTCCTCCAATCCGGTTTTCATTTCATTGTGTGCAGCCTTTAATTCGTCCAATCCGGTTTTCGTCTCGACTTGTCCGGCTACAATTTTCTTTTCTAAATCGGTCTGTCCGGCTTCAATTTTCTTCTCTAAATCCGCCTTCATCTGTTCTTGTCCGGACTTCATCTCCTTCATCATCTCCATGAGTTTTTGAAGTTGTTCTTCCATTTTTCGTCTAGTCAAAACCATGCACTGGAGAATTAAAGTCTTTCTTTAGACCCCCGATTCTGACACCAAATGTTGCGGAACTACTGTGCTACTCCTGGGGTTCGTCGTTCTAAAG
>JAWZYV010004579.1:0-11956 GCA_038373885.1 Cheiracanthium punctorium | reverse complement strand
TCGGAGGACATTACGAAAGGCATTTCAAGAGTAGCTATTTCTGTCCGTCTAAAGTAAGGTGACCGTACGTCCTCGAAATTCGAGGACAGTCCCCAAATATAGATCTTTTTTTTTTTTTTTCATTTTGTTCCCACAAATACTTTGACTTCTTGGGGACGCGAAAAGTCCTCAAATTTAAAGAGTTGTACTTTTCCCCTGAAAGTTTCCGTTTAGTTCATTTCTTTCAGAAAAAAAAATAAAGAAACAAAAAACGACTAAAAGCGCCTTCTACTCAGAGAAACAATGAAATTCGATCTCTGAAAACGTTTGTTGTCATTGTGTGTGTACAGAACGTACAGTAAAATATTCGACTATGAGCCAAATTTCAGTTTTGTTAATGATGAATCTCTTTTCATGAAGAATCATGCTTTAAATAGGAAATGGACGTACGAAATTTTTCTTGCACTGGAATACTTTTTCTAGAGGGTGTACAAAGTTTCATGAAAAGTGATCACAAAACGAGCCAATGTGAAAAGCAATGTCTTCTGAAAATTACAAATACCTTTCCAACAGTGAAATTTTGAATCAATGGCAATATTTCAACAGGATGTTCCTTTCCTATTTTTGGTTTCAATAAATATTTATAAAGGAATGAAATACTTCCATTCATTTATTACAAATAAGAATACGCAATCGATATAAAAAGCTATTGGAGTTCATTTTTAAGTATCCAAGTCAGTCATGATTTAAAGTATGGGTATACTGGTATACATGGTAATGTTGTGTCCTCGAATAAGTCCCCAAAAATATTTTCAAGCGTCCCCAAATTTTCCATGGATTCGAGGACAACGCTTGATGGGTTCCCAAAATACTGTTTAGAAATAGGGTCGCCTTAGTCTAAAGTGAAAATGAGCGGTGGGGGGTGCAAACATGACTTCAACCTATGGCTACCCTGTTGGAAAGAATACAAAATCAGGAAAACAAACGCCCTATAAAAATCCAGGGGGGCAAGTCCCCCTTGCCCTATCCTGCCGACGCCCGTGGACGCAGATGAAACACAATTTCAGAGGAAAAGCGGGAGAATTTCCCACAAAACTGGATGGCTGACACCTAACAAACAAAAAAAAATTCAAATTTCTGGAGAGTCTAGGAATCCCGTGCCCTCCCCCCTTGCAGTGGCGGCTCGTGGGATACAGCAAGTACAGCCGGGCTGCACTTGAAATGATCAGCACATACTTTAAAATAATTTATTCTACTCATTTTCCTAAATTCAGATTAGAAATGTGGAATTCCTACGGTAAATTAAAGAAATCTCCGAAAAAAACCAAAAAAAAAAAAAAAAGTATTGTGGCCGGATCGCTCATTCAGAAAAAAAGCACTTTAATCTTCCCGCAATTCAATTGGGAAAATCTTTGGTTCAGCCCAGAGCGCTGAAAAGAAAATGGGCAGCACCGTTGCCATGACAACGACTACGTAAGCAGCCTCTCCGGGATAGGGAGTATACAGCTGATGAACGATTTTTTAACGGCGGCTGAACTTGAGAACTCGACTGACTGATTGGGCTCGGACGAGAAGTGAGGGAGGGAGTAAGGAGACTATATGTTTCGAAAACTCTCGACTTTATATTGCTGAATTTATCAAGAAGGGAAGCCTGAATAGATGCTTATGAATGGAAAATTATCCATCAAAGCAGTATTGTTTCTATGCAAGCAAGAACTGGCATTGAGAGGACATGGCGAGCGAGAAAATTCTTTAAGCATGGGAAATTTTAAAGAGCTTTTAAAATGATGGATATCTGAATTAAAACAACGCCTTTTTATGGGGACATCACTGACCGATTCGCATGTTTAAAAGAAAGGAGGATTGATTTGACTTATAAAAAATAAGTTTTTTCTTTTTTTTTTTCTTTTCTTCTCAAGTTATCGTTACAAAAGAAATTCTCAGGAAACTTCGAATCAGACACGGATGAATGCAATTTTGAGGATAAGAGCAGCTGGTTGAAATTTATGTCCATTTTATGGAAGTAAAATAGGATATCTTACATTTTTTATGTAATTTCTTTTTTTTTTCCCTCGGGGAGGGCTTAATCCACCAGCTTTCGAATTCAGTAACAAAGATTTTCCAATCCTGTACGGAGGAAAGAGGGGGGGGGGTCATATGCTTCCGGCTGCACTAACATTTTTGACCACGTTTCGCCACTGCCCCCTTGTTCAACATTTCCCCTCTAAAGTAATGAATCAATGAATGTTGCCACTTCTTACTGCTGGGGGAAAAATATCGCGTACGGGCGAGGGTCCTATCATTCGCGTAAGATCCCGTTGTGATGGGAGTCCACTGTAAAGAATTCCAATAGACTGGATCGTTCGTTTTTGCCATCCTGTCTACGTTTAGTTGGACGAATACCCAACTGCTCGATGACCGTGGACACTTTTGATACTTGCTCATATTTTCAACGGGTATCCCATGTGCGTTTTCATAAAGTTGTTCATTTTACTTGTCTGCAACATCCTATATTTTTTTAAAGGTCTCGAATACTTTCCAGCAAGTTTAAAAATGCTTATCATTTCGGTTTGTCTGTTCGGTTCGTCCGTGCCGTAACTAGGTGTGAGGCTGAGAAGTACTAAAATGTACCTTGGTGCAAAATGCAAGGCAGCAGGAGGATAAGCAGCAGAAAAAACAAATGTATAAGACAACTTATATAAATATTAAGATAGCAGACCGGTTTCGGTATATAGCACATGCCGTCGTCAGTGCTAAAATGAGAAGGGCAAATTTGGATCTGTTTATATCGGAAAAAGTAGGGATTGGAGAGAGCGTTTACGAAGGCCAGTAGGAAAGGAGGCATCCAGAAAGGTGGTTTTTCGAGGGCGAATGAGAAAGCAGGAAATGAACCCTTTGAGGCGCAACCCTTTCCCAATGCTGAAAAAAGGGCAGACAGCCAGTTGTCGTCAAAAAAGAGTCTCTAGATCTGTGGCACGCGATGAACGTTTCGGATTGTCCGCCCTCTTGCGGGTCGTTCATTCGAGCGATGGCAACGGCTGCCCTGTTTTTCAGCATGGGGCCCTCTATCCAGCTGTTCTGGAATTCTTCCCTTTTTCGGCCGAAGTCGGTGATGTTCAAAAGAATCGTGACCCTTTTTTTGGCGGGAAATGACGTGCTTAAAAAGTAAAGGATTCTTGTGGAGTTCTGTCACCCGCCACTATTTTGATAGAAATCCAATCTATTCTTCGTGACTGGCAACAGTCCAAACGTCCATGTGAGTGGTGTTCCTAGATCGGGAACACTGTGTGTTAAAGGATTAAGGCACCTCTGAACAGAGGGATTTCCAACGTTCAGAAAGGGGGGGGGGGCATAGACATCAACATTATTAAGACTATTTATGTTAATGCTGATTTTTCTGTAGTAATGTAAAACTGTAATGGTTTTTCGCTGTATGTGACGCTAGTTCTCCCATTCCTTAATCGGCGCACTGTACATATCCGTCATTTATGCTATATGTTATTTATTCGATGCCAGCTTTAATTCCCTAAGGACCAACACCACTCATGCAATGGGTTATGTATCGAAAACTAAATTGCACGGCTAATCTCTTCCGAATTTGTTAAGAAAATTCCATTAAATCACGTTGTATATATATCGTGCATGTGCGATACTGCTGCATTTCCACCATGAAATAGTAGCGTGCCATTAAACTATCGGGGAAAGCTAAAATATTTATAAGGTTTAAGAAACAGATCGTGTGTGATTGGTTCTCTTTTCTCTTTTACAAATTGAATAAGGCGAACTTATTAACTTCTAATTCGGTTCTTGCGGATCGAGCGCAATTCGATTATAAATCCGATAGTCTGACTCATGTTTAATGTAATTCGAATTATTTTTCTAATGGAGTCAAAGTATGCATTGCAAACCCATGCCGTATCTTGCAAGATAAATGAAATGGGGCATCCTGAAAATCTAATGCATGTATATACGTATACTACATATATATATATCCTTTCTTAAGAATGGACAAATGCAATTTATTATGAAGCAGCGTGAATGCTGGAAATAATGTTAAAGAAAACCGGAGAGATTATTTTAGATTAAAATTCCAGCAAAGTAACGAGAACGTAAAGTAATCCATATCAATAATGTATGGGTTTAGGGAGAATAAAGTATAAAATCTCATTTCAAGTAAAGAGGAGAAAAAATAAAGATAGATAAAAGAGGGCATTTTCAAATCTCTTCCAATTATCCATAAAATACTTGCTTAACGAAATCAACGATGCAGAATACGGTGTAATAAATTTTCAATGTATCGTTTTACAAACTTTTATGTTATTACTATGGATCCGCAGAACTGAAGAAAGTGCAGTCTTTTCGTTGTATTGTTTTTTTTTCCTGCACCGCTGTTATATTTTTCGATTGAATTGGGGAAAAAAAATGAAGATGTTTTGCAGTTGAATCTTAACATTCATTAAATGGTTTAACCAGTTACGTTCGGAGGTGGGCTGTGCGTCCCATTATAAACCAATTTTCAGTTGTAAACTATCAAATTTTAAGTACGTAATGGGTCAGATTTAGGGGGTTGCAACCCCTTAGTCACCCCCCCCCCTGAATACGCACTTGGTCTTAACAGAATCTCATCTAACGCAGCGAAGAAGCAGCTCAGTAAAGTGAATGAGACGAAAGATTACGACTGATGAAGACTGAATAAATTTTCGGTCGAAACGATCCTATCTTGTTATAAATCATTTTATGTGAGTTTATTTACAGAAAGTTTTTATTTATTTTAGGGTTTTTCGCTGATTCTTTATTTGTCTTGAACTGATACTCAAGCAGTATAATCCTTGTGTTTACTTCAGGCCATCTCAAAAAGACCAGAACATTCCTTTTAGGATTGCGTACAGCTCATTCCTCTGTACTTCAGTTGCCTGCCGCCGAAAACAACATTTATCTAAAATTGTTTAGTTTTAAACGAACAAAAAACAGCTCTGAGTAGCATAAAACAACTAAACTGTTATTTATTAAACACCTCCCACTTATATGATTACTAAACCGATTTTTTCCGAGAAAACTAAATCTTTTGATTAATCTTATTAAAATAATTTTTCAAAGTATATTTTTTATACATTTATAATCTCATAGCTAAACATCACACACATTGCACGGATACATCTATCTTATTAACCTCACATAAGCCTACTGTTGTAGCTTTAAAAAAACAAAAAAACAGGCACGTCCTTAAAAAAACAAATGCAGCTTTTAGGAAAATGCCCCGAAATTTATCTAATGATATAACAGCGTATAATTAGCGAGAGAAGACAATGGCATTAAATTCCGAAACAATTTTTTAAAAAAGGCCCCCAAGAATGCTTCGGGAATTTGACTAGCGTTTTTATCACCTAATTTACAAAAGCGTCTAAAGGCTGGAATTTAATCCTCAAACTGGAGAAGGGAAAAAAAGGGGAGGGGGGAGGGAATGGAAAGGGAAGTTTCCAATTCTCTTTAAGCGCTCAAAATCTTTTAATTGGATTTTAGAACATTTTCAGTCAGGGTTTAGTAACTAATTTTTTTTCTATTAGCTGGATAAATAAATCAAGAATCATAAAGATTAGGTGTCTTATTTTTTTTTTTGTTACTTTTCAGTGAAATAATAGTAGACTATCACTCTTTTAGACGAGATAAAGTGGCTGGAATCTTTGGCTGCATGCTCATTAATGAGAGAACAGGTTTAGTACGCAGACTAGCAACCAATAGTGTTCACGAAAGACGACACATGGTATCCTTTCTGTTAGGTGTAAAGTCTTTCTTTTTTTCAGCATTAAATTCAGAATAGTAAATTGCGCTCTGAACAGGGAGACGAAACGTACCTAGTTCAAAACCAGGTCGCGCTCGCCGACCTAACCGTTCGGAGTTTTCCGTGGTTTCCTCCGAAGCATGACGTCCATACGGGTTAGAAAAATTCCTCAGCAAGAGGCCACGTCATCCATTGGCCTAGATCCCTCGTGCAGATAATTGGCCGTAATCCCACAACCATTAAGAGGAAATTATCGAGGTAAACTCTCGGCTGTTCCTCAACATGTGACAATTAAGAGTATACAAACAGCTGTAGTTCGAATTTATAAATATTTATTTGGCAGCTAAATAGGTCACAATACCTCTTCCATGACGATGGGGATCTACTAAACTACGTGATTTCTGAAAAATTCTGTATTATCCGTAACTTTCGATTATCCGATGGAGTTCCGATCCGAATGACGTCGGATGATGGAGACTGGAGACTACTGTACACAAGGAAGGAAGTCATGGTGGTCCAGAATAGGATTACTTTTTAACAAACTAGGAGCCAAGGCCCCTAGACTCGCTACGCTCGCTTTTCGTATGAGCCATTCGTCCCCTAATTACGACTTATTCGTAAAAAAAGCATAATTGACAAAACCCAAAGATTGGATCTGGTGGAATGTTACAGAGCTACACCTTGCTAGGCTCTTGTATGTCTCTTGTAACATAAAAATTTAAACTTCATACTATTTTTAATTATTTAAAACGTACGGAACACCTTGCTTACTGGCCACCCATGGCGATTTTTCATAATTGGGTGACCTACGTATACGTATAGTTAATAATGAGCTCTAAGAAAACAGAGCTTCATATGTTTTCTTTGATAAAAACTATGGGACAGTTTTTATATCTTGCTGCCAATAGCTACTTTTCATTACTGAGCGATTTACACATACATGCTCATAACCTATAATGACTGCACACGTAAGGTTACCGGGAAAACAGTTATCCATATATTCATACTAGCGCCTACCCGCGACTTCGTCCGCGTCGGCTTTAGAATTAGGTCCCGAGAGAAACGAAGTATGTGTGAATAACAAATAGGTTTGCGACTAGAGAAACTGCATTTAAATATTATTTGCTTTTTACTTATTTTAAATGAAGTATAATGCATGGTAGTATACTTCATTTAAAATAAGAGAGTATGCAGAATTAGTAAATTTAGATTTTTTTCAGGCATTTGGCGAATAGACAGTTACGACAGTATTTGCGAACTGTTTCGAGTGTTCTTGTAAAAGAAATATTTATGCTATATGCATGAATTTTAGCCTATGTTAATCAGGAATAGTGCAGCTTTCTATAAGCGAAAAAGTTTTAGAATCGGTTCTGTAGTTAAAAAGATGCCCATAGAGCGTAATGTATTAGAATTATTTTGAGTGTTCCTGTAAAGGAACTATTTGCGCTACATGCATGAATTTTAGCCTGTAATACTCAAGAATAGTGTAGCTTACTATCAGTGAAAAAAGTTTTGGTATGGGTTCAGTACTTACAGCGATACACATAGAGCGTAATGTAATTCTTATGAGTATCCCTGTAAAAGAACTATTTGTGATATATGCATAAAAGGTAGCCTATAACACTCAGGGTTCCCCCAGTGTCTAAGAGGTTCTGCTTTTAAAACTGGAAGGCGAGAAGTGCCAGGTTCAAACTCTGGTCGCGTCTGTCGACCTAGCCGCTCGCAATTTTCAGTGTTGTTTTCCAAAACCTCGCGAAAATACGGGTTAGGATTCCTTAGAAAATTCCACACAGAGGAATTCCCCATATAGACCTAGGACCCTATAGGCCTAGGACCATATAGGCCTAGGACTTTTAGTCAGTGAAAAAAGTTTTAAAATCGGGTTAGTAGCTACAAAATTTCCATAGAGCGCAATGCATTAGCATTATTTTGAGTGTTTTGGAAAAGAATTATTTATGCTATATGCTTGAAAGGTTGCCTGTATGTTAATCCAGGGGATAAGCTATCTTCATTACAAAATTTTCCAACCATTTTTGTATGATTCAGTCAAAAACATCCAAACACATAAACGTACACACTTATGTTATTGGTAGGATTTGGAAATTTACGAACTTTAAGAAACACATCTGGACTTTCCTTGGTACTTACGTATTATCCCGGCGGTCATTCCCGCCAAACTGTTTTTTCGTCAAATGAGTTGCCAAACTGTTGCCAATCGTATTCAAAACCATTAATAATTTCATGTGCCCGGCATTTATCTCGGCAAAAAATCGCTCGTCTTGGCGGACCGCCGGGATAATACGTAAGTACACTTTTCTTTATTTATGCTTTTTAATTTGGTGTAAAATCAACATAATTTCCTTACTTATGTATGTTTTCCAAATGCACGTGATTTTGCAAATAGAATTTCTGCCTTATTTCAAAAGCATAAATCATTTTGTGCGGGTGATAAAACGGTTTTTAAATTAATAGTTAGAAAAGTAATTAAAATTTCTGAGCCTCAGGTACACTTTACCGAAGTCATGGGCCCTGTCATGCTCAGATTTTCAAAGCTCTGCTTTCTGTAGATTTGTCTGGAGAACATTCATTTTTATTATTAGAGATAGATAGATTTGGCATAAAACCCCGGCATAATTTCCGTATTATTTGATGTTTTTTCAGGTGCACGTGCTTCTTCATTGAAGTAATAGCATTCTTGTTAGCTCAAAATATGAATCACTTGATACGGGCGAAACTCGCCAAGCATGGCAATGTAAAACGGTTTGTAATTAATAATTAAAAAAAGTAATTAAAAATCTAAAATTCTAAGTAGCCTATAACCATCTCCAGAGTCCCATCTATATCTAAAACCAAAATTCATCATAATTTATTCAGCGGTTTAGGCGTGAAAGCGTCATAAACAAACAAACAAACTCACTTTCGCATTTATAATATTAGTTAGGATACATAATCCTCTGCAGATTGGCGTATTGAGCACCACGAAATAGATCATCCCGCGGCGCTGTCCAATATCCAAGCTGTAGAATAACTGAAATAATGGCATAGTGAACGCCGTCCAATATTCTACTGGCAGCCAATGCCCAAGCTGAACCAAACCGGCTTTTTTTACTATAATCTGCATTTTAACTTTTTTAAATTTTCAAGAATTTGGGAGACGCGGTTTACATTCACCCAGCTTGGAAAGATACCATTTTGAAAGATCGTACCTGATGACAAAACGACGCTTTTTAAATCAATTACAATTAGTTATTCTGTTTTGGAAAAACGAATAATCGGTCATTCTTAAACTCCTGTTATCTAAAAGAACTTACTATTTGAAAATGGTCAACTTTGTGTAACACACTTATTTATTTCACATACTTTTTAATTTGGCATAAAATGGGTGTCATTCTACTTCATGATTGTGAAATTCACGCGATTTTACATAATTGAAATTGCTTTGTTGCAAAGGAAGGAATGATTTTATACCAAATCTGGCAACCATTATGTTTTATTTTTTAGTTTTTCATTATATGTTCCACTAGCAGCATAGCCCGGCGTTGCCCGTGCAATGGAAGAAAAATGCCCATTGACCCAAATACAGACTGTAAAGGAAAGGAATGTGAATCCTCCCTCTGCAGCGATAAGAAAAGGACATGGGACTTCCCACTGCAACGAAAAAAATGGACATGGCATATGTTAGCGTACTGAGGTTACCGGAAATTGAAGGTGGGTAGGCTGGAATGTGAATCCCCCTGCTCCAGCGATTAAAAAAAAGGACACGGGATTTCCCGCTGCAACGAAAAAAATGAACACAGGGCTTGCCAGCGAACTGAGTTACGGGGAATTTCACGGGGCTAGGCTTCTCCCCTTCAAGCTATCTGAGTTCTAATATGGAGTCTTTTATCACTAATACCTACGCACCAACGGAAAACAAATAAACAGTTTCCAGGATTGTTGGATGTATCACGGTCGCCGTCCCATCTCTCCCTTTCACTCTGCCTGACGCCAGAAGAAAATGACTCCCTCCCGCGAGCGCGCTCACAGTTGAAGTGCGCCGCAACGACCTTGAAAATAAAAAACCAGTGGGATAAGTTTGCTTCTTTCGTTTCCGGAACTTACATTTCGTTGAGAATTTTAACCTGTGATCTTTTCAGATCTAAAAGCTTTTCAGATCAGATCTACAGATCTTTTCAGATCTAAAAAATATAATAAACATTTCTGCACGTTCAAAATTTAAAACAGGGAGAAATAAATGTTTAATCAGCGGTAAAAATATGTAAAATTTTTGCCCGTTAGGTTTTTCGATGCAACAGTTTAAAAATAGCATATTTTTAAAATCAGTACATTTTCTTCGAAGCAGGATTTCCTTTAAAAACTTCCCAAAAATGTGCAATGTAAGTACGTGTTTCTAACAAATTTTATTTGAAAAAGAAAACTCTTTACTTTCCGATGATTTAAAAAGTATAGTGTTCGGAAGAAAATTTAGCTCGCGATAACATAATGCGAGAAAAATGGCCCCAAACCTTACAAAACAAAAATAACTCAAACTATTAATCCGATTAATTTCATTTTTACGGCATTAGCTTTCTCTTGTCCTATTTAGTCAGTGTGCAAAATTGGGTCCAGATACGTCAACGGTCTGGACGCGTATAGCGAAACAAAACGAACAAACAGACTTTCCTCTTTTATATACATAGAAAATAATTCGATTTTCGAAATTTAAGTCAGCTTATCGGCTTCCCCGGAATTTTCCGAATATGTGGACACCTCCGTCCAAACTCATACCCCACGGTTTCGGAGGAGATTGCAGAACAAGCTTTTATCAGCGGCTGCGGTAGAGGCCGTTGCTTATTTTTTAGACTAGAGAGATACAATGTCAGTTATACTGACATTGTATTTGTCAAAGATCTCCGATGTGCAGTAAGCTAACAGTGACTAAAATCTATCCTCCAAAGGAATATTATCTCTGAAAGCAACATAAATTCCCTTTTCCTTCTGGAGCTGCTTTATAGTATAACAATAAGGGTTATTCGAGGAAATGACCCCTCGTTTCCCCCCTGTTACGGAATAGACGACCGTGCGCGGCCATTGTGCATAATACCCCGGCTATTGCACCTATCCATTTTCCCCAAGCTTCCGGACGTAATGTCCTGCGATAAAAGTAAATGAAGTGGAGGGGGGGGGGCACTTGGCCCACCTTCGACTGCCGAGATCATTTTGCAGTAATGAACAGAGCGCGCAGTGGACTAGCCGGGACTTTATAAATTCCCGGCCATTTATTAAAAGGATCATCACGCTAAAACTGTTTCTTCCCTCTTAGCTTGCCTGGTGCAGTTCGATAGCTTCGTGGGAGTGAGCTTGACCCTTTGAGGCGCAACCCTTTTCCAATGCTGATGAAAGGGCAGCCGTTGCCATCGCTCGACTTAACTACCAGCAAGAGGGCGGACGATCGAAACGTTCATCACGTACCACAGATCGAGAGACCCTTTTTACGACGACAGCTGGCTGTGCCGCACAGCCAGCTGTCGTCATAAAAAGGGTCTCTCGTTCCTCCGTTCTCACTCATGGCGACTGGGGCACGTTATCAGTACGTCGTGATCGTTCTCATACAAAACGGTATCCCTGGGGTTGGCAAAACTAAGCCTTGGGGTCTTCGGCTTGGTATGTACTTCAAAATCTACGATCGGTAGTGCTGCCATCTATCGGCTTCTGAATGCGGTCGAAACGAACTGTTCGGGAGTCCGTGGTAGAAATGAAACACACTTGGCAGAAACTGCCACTTTCGATCTAATCTGGATTTGAGGTTGGTACAAAATGCTATAAAAAGAGAAGTGCCTAAGCATCCCATAATCCAAGAAAACAAGAAAGGCAGAAGAAGAAAAAGACGAGGGCAGTGAATGGTGAAGCATTATTAATTTTTTTGGAGTGTATAACATCCTGGGTTTGTTTTTAAAGCTGTTTAGAAGACCTGTGACGAGAAGGATCACCCTTAAAATGCATGAAACTTCCAAAATAATACTGTGTTGTGTGGGTGAACACGAAGCACACACATATGCAACTTGCAGCTACTTCATGTTATTTGAATACAATAATGTGCGGTGAATGGGATAAAAATGTGCCATTTTTGTTCTTGACTGCGAGGCTTCTATTCCTACATTTAGAGGGATTACTCCACATTATTCCTACATTTTTTTTTCCTACCCTCAAATGAGGGTA
>JAWZYV010004578.1:0-10950 GCA_038373885.1 Cheiracanthium punctorium | reverse complement strand
GGGGGGGGGGGGGGGGGGGGGGGGGGGGGGGGGGGGGGGGGGGGGGGGGGGGGGGGGGGGGGGGGGGGGGGGGGGGGGGGGGGGGGGGGGGGGGGGGGGGGGGGGGGGGGGGGTGGGGGGGGGGGGGGGGGGGGGGGGGGGGGGGGGGGGGGGGGGGGGGGGGGGGGGGGGGGGGGGGGGGGGGGGGGGGGGGGGGGGGGGGGGGGGGGGGGGGGGGGGGGGGGGGGGGGGGGGGGGGGGGGGGGGGGGGGGGGGGGGGGGGGGGGGGGGGGGGGGGGGGGGGGGGGGGGTGGGGGGGGGGGGGGGGGGGGGGGGGGGGGTGGGGGGGGGGGGGGGGGGGGGGGGGGGGGGGGGGGGGGGGGGGGGGTGGGGGGGGGGGGGGGGGGGGGGGGGGGGGGGGGGGGGGGGGGGGTGGGGGGGGGGGGGGGGGGGGGGGGGGGGGGGGGGGTGGGGGGGGGGGGGGGGGGGGGGGGGGGGGGGGGGGGGGGGGGGGGGGGGGGTGGGGGGGGGGGGGGGGGGGGGGGGGGGGGGGGGGGGGGGGGGGGGGGGGGGGGGGGTGGGGGGGGGGGGGGGGGGGGGGGGGGGGGGGGGGGGGGGGGGGGGTGGGGGGGGGGGGGGGGGGGGGGGGGGGGGGGGGGGGGGGGGGGGGGGGGGGGGGGTGGGGGGGGGGGGGGGGGGGGGGGGGGGGGGGGGGGGGGTGGGGGGGGGGGGGGGGGGGGGGGGGGGGGGGGGGGGGGGGGGGGGGGGGTGGGGGGGGGGGGGGGGGGGGGGGGGGGGGGGGGGGGGGGGGGGGGGGGGGGGGGGTGGGGGGGGGGGGGGGGGGGGGGGGGGTGGGGGGGGGGGGGGGGGGGGGGGGGGGGGGGGGGGGGGGGGTGGGGGGGGGGGGGGGGGGGGGGGGGGGGGGGGGGGGGGGGGGGGGGGGGGGGGGGGGGGGGGGGGGGGGGGGGGGGGGGGGGGGGGGGGGGGGGGGGTGGGGGGGGGGTGGGGGGGGGGGGGGGGGGGGGGGGGGGTGGGGGGGGGGGGGGGGGGGGGGGGGGGGGGGGGGGGGGGGGGGGGGGGGGGGGGGGGGTGGGGGGGGGGGGGGGGGGGGGGGGGGTGGGGGGGGGGGGGGGGGGGGGGGGGGGGGGGGGGGGGGGGGGGGGGGGGGGGGGGGGGGGGGGGGGGGGGGGGGGGGGGGGTGGGGGGGGGGGGGGGGGGGGGGGGGGGGGGGGGGGGGGGGGGGGGGGGGGGGGGGGGGGGGGGGGGGGGGGGGGGGGGGGGGGGGGGGGGGGGGGGGGGGGGGGGGGGGGGGGGGGGGGGGTGGGGGGGGGGGGGGGGGGGGGGGGGGTGGGGGGGGGGGGGGGGGGGGGGGGGGGGGGGGGGGGGGGGGGGGGGGGGGGGGGGGGGGGGGGGGGGGGGGGGGGGGGGGGGGGGGGGGGGGGGGGGGGGGGGGGGGGGGGGGGGGGGGGGGGTGGGGGGGGGGGGGGGGGGGGGGGTGGGGGGGGGGGGGGGGGGGGGGGGGGGGGGGGGGGGGGGGGGGGGGGGGGGGGGGGGGGGGGGGGGGGGGGGGGGGGGGGGGGGGTGGGGGGGGGGGGGGGGGGGGGGGGGGGGGGGGGGGGGGGGGGTGGGGGGGGGGGGGGGGGGGGGGGGGGGGGGGGGGGTGGGGGGGGGGGGGGGGGGGGGGGGGGGGGGGGGGGGGGGGGGGGGGGGGGGGGGGGGGGGGGGGGGGGGGGGGGGGGGGGGGGGGGGGGGGGGGGGGGGGGGGGGGGGGGGGGGGGGGGGGGGGGGGGGGGGGGGGGGGGGGGGGGGGGGGGGGGGGGGGGGGGGGGGTGGGGGGGGGGGGGGGGGGGGGGGGGGGGTGGGGGGGGGGGGGGGGGGGGGGGGGGGGGGGGGGGGGGGGGGGGGGGGGGGGGGGGGGGGGGGGGGGGGGGGGGGGGGGGGGGGGGGGGGGGGGGGGGGGGGGGGGGGGGGGGGGGGGGGGGGGGGGGGGGGGGGGGGGGGGGGGGGGGGGGGGGGGGGTGGGGGGGGGGGGGGGGGGGGGGGGGGGGGGGGGGGGGGGGGGGGGGGGGGGGGGGGGGGGGGGGGGGGGGGGGGGGGGGGGGTGGGGGGGGGGGGGGGGGGGGGGGGGGGGGGGGGGGGGGGGGGGGGGGGGGGGGGGGGGGGGGGGGGGGGGGGGGGGGGGGGGGGGGGGGGGGGGGGGGGGGGGGGGGGGGGTGGGGGGGGGGGGGGGGGGGGGGGGGGGGGGGGGGGGGGGGGGGGGGGGGGGGGGGGGGGGGGGGGGGGGGGGGGGGGGGGGGGGGGGGGGGGGGGGGGGGGGGGGTGGGGGGGGGGGGGGGGGGGGGGGGGGGGGGGGGGGGGGGGGGGGGGGGGGGGGGGGGTGGGGGGGGGGGTGGGGGGGGGGGGGGGGGGGGGGGGGGGGGGGGGGGGGGGGGGGGGGGGGGGGGGGGGGGGGGGGGGGGGGGGGGGGGGGGGGGGGGGTGGGGGGGGGGGGGGGGGGGGGGGGGGGGGGGGGGGGGGGGGGGGGGGGGGGGGGGGGGGGGGGGGGGGGGGGGGGGGGGGGGGGGGGGGGGGGGGGGGGGGGGGGGGGGGGGGGGGGGGGGGGGGGGGGGGGGGGGGGGGGGGGGGGGGGGGGGGGGGGGGGGGGGGGGGGGGGGGGGGGGGGGGGGGGGGGGGGGGGGGGGGGGGGGGGGGGGGGGGGGGGGGGGGGGGGGGGGGGGGGGTGGGGGGGGGGGGGGGGGGGGGGGGGGGGGGGGGGGGGGGGGGGGGGGGGGGGGGGGGGGGGGGGGGGGGGGGGGGGGGGGGGGGGGGGGTGGGGGGGGGGGGGGGGGGGGGGGGGGGGGGGGGGGGGGGGGGGGGGGGGGGGGGGGGGGGGGGGGGGGGGGGGGGGGGGGGGGGGGGGGGGGGGGGGGGGTGGGGGGGGGGGGGGGGGGGGGGGGGGGGGGGGGGGGGGGGGGGGGGGGGGGGGGGGGGGGGGGGTGGGGGGGGGGGGGGGGGGGGGGGGGGGGGGGGGTGGGGGGGGGGGGGGGGGGGGGGGGGGGGGGGGGGGGGGGGGGGGGGGGGGGGGGGGGGGGGGGGGGGGGGGGGGGGGGGGGGGGGGGGGGGGGGGGGGGGGGGGGGGGGGGTGGGGGGGGGGGGGGGGGGGGGGGGGGGGGGGGGGGGGGGGGGGGGGGGGGGGGGGGGGGGGGGGGGGGGGGGGGGGGGGGGGGGGGGGGGGGGGGGGGGGGGGGGGGGGGGGGGGGGGGTGGGGGGGGGGGGGGGGGGGGGGGGGGGGGGGGGGGGGGGGGGGGGGGGGGGGGGGGGTGGGGGGGGGGGGGGGGGGGGTGGGGGGGGGGGGGGGGGGGGGGGGGGGGGGGGGGGGGTGGGGGGGGGGGGGGGGGGGGGGGGGGGGGGGGGGGGGGGGGGGGGGGGGGGGGGGGGGGGGGGGGGGGGGGGGGGGGGGGGGGGGGGGGGGGGGGGGGGGGGGGGGGGGGGGGGGGGGGGGGGGGGGGGGGGGGGGGGGGGGGGGGGGGGGGGGGGGGGGGGGGGGGGGGGGGTGGGGGGGGGGGGGGGGGGGGGGGGGGGGGGGGGGGGGGGGGGGGGGGGGGGGGGGGGGGGGGTGGGGGGGGGGGGGGGGGGTGGGGGGGGGGGGGGGGGGGGGGGGGGGGGGGGGGGGGGGGGTGGGGGGGGGGGGGGGGGGGGGGGGGGGGGGGGGGGGGGGGGGGGGGGGGGGGGGGGGGGGGGGGGGGGGGGGGGGGGGGGGGGGGGGGGGGGGGGGGGGGGGGGGGGGGGGGGGGGGGGGGGGGGGGGGGGGGGGGGGGGGGTGGGGGGGGGGTGGGTGGGGGGGTGGGGGGGGGGGGGGGGGGGGGGGGGGGGAAGGGGGGGGGGGGGGTGGGGGGGGGAGGGGGGGAGGGGGGGGGGTGGGGGGGGGGTGGGTGGGGGGGGGGGGGGGGGTGGGGGGGGGGGGGTTGGGGGGGGGGGGGGTGGGGGGGGGGGGGGGGGGGGGGGGGGGGGGGAGGGGGGGGGGGGGGGGGGGGGGGGAGGGGGGGGGGGGGGGGGGGGGGGGGGAGGGGAGGGTGGGGGGGGGGGGGGGGGGTGGGGGGGGGGGGGGGGGGGGGGGGTGGTGGCGGGGGGGGGGGGGGGGGGGGGGGGGGGGGGAGGGGGTGGGGGGGGGGGGGGGGTGGGTGGGGGGGGGGGGTGGGGGGGGGGGGGGGGGGGAGGGGGGGGGTGGGGGGGGGGGGGGGGGGGGGGGGGGGGGGGGGGGGGGGGGGGGTGGGGGGGGGGGGGGGGGGGGGGGGGGGGGGGGGGGGGGGGGGGGGGCTTCACGACCAAAACCACATCAAACTTTAATGCTTCAACCTTTCAAAACCATTAAAAATAGGTTTCCAAATGGAAGAAAATGTGTCTCACTTTATTTTCAGCGGACTTTTAAAATGTGAATATTTTTATGAAAATTTAAAATCACAGAATGCAAAACAATGTAAAATAACGGAATTTTGAAGTAAAATAAACGTAAGTGCATTACATATTTTATTCTCTAAATTCGTGGATTGTCTTTACTTTTGAACATTTCATTTATACAATGAAAAGTAAGAAACCGTAAGTTTAACAAATTTATAATAAATACCAATTTATTTTTAATTGAAAGTCATAATTTAATATTTTTAAACATCGAATTAACTAAAAAGTTTGTAATATTTGCTGAAATAACTGCAAAAACCTCTAATCTCTGGTTAATGAAATTTTCTCTATAGCGAATTTTTTAACTTGTATATATACATATATGAATGAACTCTTTTTCGAGTCCACACAGTGAGAAAATAAACGTTTATAAAACGGAAGTAAAATTATAGCCTACCTCTCGACATTTGTTTTTCGCAATCCTTGCAGATAACGTATTTACTGTTCGCAGCAATTCAAAATAATTTAGAAGAATAGACGATTGTCCTGTTAAACTGTCATCTAACGATTCTTTGTCGATAGCTGGCTGTGATAATTTCGACCACACTTGGTGATACGACATCCATTTAGCGATGGTTAGAATTAAAAAAAAAAAAAAGAAGAAGAAAAAAAAAAAAGAAAAAAAAAACACAGTTCGAAAACACTCGCGCAAATGTGCCAATGAAACGACGCCTCTCATCTCATTACCAAAATAAAGATTCCAGAATGGTGTTGCGCCTGCGTGGTTTCTTCTGAAAAGCGAAGTATCGGTTGAAAAGTATCGGTGAAAATGGATGAAAGCAACAGGAACCGATACTTTCCCGATACTTTTAGAATCGAAAGAACCGATACCGATACCTAAAAAAATAGGAGGTATCGGCGCCGATACTATCGGTCGATCCCTAGTCATTATATAAAATTAATACTAAATAATTAGATTAATTTGTATTAGTTAATTTGAAAAATATTTGTTTATTATTTATGATTTATTTTTGTTCTTTTATTAAAGAAGCAGTGTAGAATGCAACTGAGATAATAAACAAAAACATTTTTCAAAATAAATGGAATAATGAGTATTAATTAATTAACTATTTTGTTTAATTTATAGTTGTTCAATTCAATTAATTATTTAATACACGAGTAAAACTTAATTATCCTTAACCCAGGTAGCACAGAGATATTGCCCAATATCAAAATTACAATATTGGGCAATATTAAATGGACCCCCCCTAAATGATATTCCTGAATATTATTTTTTGACATTCAGAGATATCAGTTTTCAACATTTCTGAATATTTTTTTTCAGATATCCAGGAATATCTTTTTCTGATATTCGTAAATATTATTTTTTGACATTGAGCAATATTGGTTTCCAGCATTTCTGAATATTGTTTTCAGATATCCAGGAATATCTTTTTCTGATATTCCTAAATATTATTTTTTGACATTGAGCAATATTGGTTTCCAACATTTCTGAATATTGTTTTCATGTTTCTCCCATCAGGGAAAATATTGATTGTAAAAGAAATTGGGGGGAGGGGGGACTTGACTAATTAATATTTCACATGTAGACCTTTTTTTTTTGTTTGAAATTATAACTCAAAAGAGAATTTTTTAATGCTTTAATATGAAATGAAAAATTTTCTGTAGTAACTACAGAAAATTTTTCATTTCATTTTAAAACATTAAAAAATTCTCTTTTGAGTTACAATTTCAAACAAAAAAAAAGGTCCACATGTGAAATATTAATTAGTCAAGTCCCCCCCCCCCCCAATTTCTTTTACAATCAATATTTTCCCTCACAAGTAGGAGCCCAAACATACAATATTGACCTGATGGCTGATGCTTTAATAGGTTAGCTGAAACATGTCTTCTTTTTTTTTTTTTTTTTTTTTTTTTAATGACTGGGAAAAAAATTTTTGTACATGAGTTTTCATTTGATGGTGCTAAAAAATAATTCTTCACGCAGATTCTGACTCACCTTTTGGAGAACGTAAAGGCCTTTAATACTGAAATTGTGCAGCAATTTATATTGTAGAGTACAATTAAAAGCTTGAACGAATATAATTGAAGCTTTTACTATAGAAAGCTATTTTATAATCACCTATAGAATATAAAATTTACTTTGGATTTTATAGTAGCCACTACTCATAAAATCCACAAAGGCAATATATTTTTAATTAATACAGCTCTGCTTTAACAACCTCAGTGTTAAATCAAACTGCATACTCTTTTCTTTGGTCAACACAGTTTATCTAGAATTTTTCAGAAAGATTGTGGGAGTTATTACCAATTTCAAAGTATACAATAAATGTTTGCCATATGTGTAAAGGGAAAAGGGAGGGGGCAGGAAGTATAAATAGAGCTTTTCTTCGAGTAAAATAATAGCTATTAAAGAAAAAAAAATTCCAGTAATATGCTCATATTTCTTTTTTTTTTACTCTGTACTTACCTTGAAACGTTTCCCACAAAATGTAATTTGCCATTGGAGGTTATTTCCCCCCCCCCTAATTTATATTAATTTCAATGAAGCACTAATGCATCTTAGATACAATGAATTCATTTTCAATATATTTGTATTAAAAGTTAATCTCTTAAGCCTTTGGATTTCATTAAAAATTACAAGAGGGGTGAATGATAATTCCAGTTACGAGTGATTAAATAGTGATTTCTTTATAATGTTTCAAAGTACAGTAGAACCTTGGTTATGCAATGCTCCATGATATTCAATGTGACACCTTGGTTAATGTAAATGATTCATGATCAGACTTCGGATGATTACACATCCATCTGCAATTGATTACAAGAATTGATAAGGATTACGACTATGGCCAATTCCTAAAAGGATTATGACCGGTTACTGTTAAATTTGCAAAAAGGTAGTAATCTTGATCTTAGTGAAATCAAATATTCCGAAAATTCTGAAGTAATGCAATTTTATTACACTATTTCTGTAGAATTTATAAAATAGCATTCTTATAGGGAATTACATTTGACTGTAATCGTTTCAAAGTCTGGACATGATCTGCAGTATGTTTAAAACTGTAATTGTGATTATGATTGTCAGTGTTATCCGAGGCATGTTTGATTCTGACCACCTTGGATAATCAGGGTTCTACTGTAACTTGATCAAAAAGCAAATATTACTGGTTGTAAACAACAGAAGAAGAAAATATTAAAATAAATAAATTTTGATTTGAAATAAATGGATTAAAATCTTTTTTGGGCTATATTTTAAGATTTTCATTAAATTGGAAATGCTATTAAAATTGAGTAATGCTTAAAATTGCACAATTGTGAATTTTAAAAACTAATTTAAGTTTTAATTCATGCAAAACAAAATGCGCTTTAAACAGCTTACTGGAAAAGGATTAACACTGGTAAGAAATTAGTAATGTACATTTTTAACATTTTAAATATCCCTAATTATAAACACACTTCAAATTAAGTTTTCTTTCCAAAAAATTACATGAAACAGATTTTCATATTTTATTTTTAAAAACAAAATTATCTTTATAAGTTTTCAGTATAATTGTCCACAATATCAAATGTTAAGGAACAATCTGAAGCACGAATCTTTTTTTTTTATTCTAATCAGATGCTTCAGCTAAACTTCGACCAAACATATTTGCCAAAACCTCCTTGTCCTTCTCCTTAAACTTCAAAGCAGCAGCAGCTACAAAAGAAAGAAAAAAGAAAGCTTTTCAGACATGTAATTGCTACACGATAAAATTAGCTAAAATATTTTAACCACATGGTTTGCTTAAAGGTTTAAATTATCAGAATGAAATTAGTAAGTTTCCCCCATCAAAATCAGGAAATTTTGCATTTTTAAATTAATAATTAGCGGAAGAATCAGATTTGACTTTTTGTTACTCTCTTTTACTCTTAAAATAATTGACAGTAGAAAAAAAATAAAATTGATGAATATTTTAAACCATTGATATTGGAAAAACTATTAATTAAAAAATACATTGCTCATTTCAAAACATATCAAACTGGTATAGTATGCTGTTTTATACTAGTTTTTTAATTAATTAATGAAACAATACTAACTAGCAAGTTTGATCCCCAGATCCAATAATTTTTAATTAGATTGGGTTTTAGTTTGAGTTAAGTATTATTAGTGGCACCAGGGGCGTAGCCAGAAACTTTTCATAGGGGGGGGGGTTACGACTACTACAACTCATATATATGTATACGTGTAAAATTTCTCATGGGGGGGTTGATGACCCCCCTACCCCCCCCCCTTGGCTACGCCCCTGAGTGGCACCCAAAATTTGCTTAGACTTGGTAGAGAAAAAAAAAGTAATAACAGATAACAGACTGTTAGTGATAAATTTTAGGGTACTTACGTATTATCCCGGCAGTCTGCCAAGACGAGCAATTTTTTTTGCCAAGAGAAATGCTGGACATATGAAATTATTAATGGTTTTGAATACGATTGGGGCAACAGTTTGGCAACTCGTTTGACGGAAAAATAGTTTGGCTGGAATGACCACCGGGATAATACGTAAGTACCAATTTTAGGTTGGCCATGGAAGGTAAATTTCCATAAAATTGTTTTTATAGGAAAATCTAGAATTTAATTATAAACAAATGACACTTTTATGGCATAACAGTGACTATTCACCACAAATGAATTCTCATCCCTAATGAATAAGCATATTGATTACTTTAGGAGTTAATTACCTTAATGTTATGAGTTTTGCTTTTTTTCCTGATTACTGTTTCAAATTTAAATCAGTTAGTAATAGCACAGGTTAATGCAATATGTCATGATTTAAGAAAAACTGAAAAGCAACAAAATTCAAATTTAACATCTGAGTGTTTTCTCTTACATTAAAACTAATTTCATTGGGATATTGTTTTTTTTTTTGTTGTGTGTGTGATTGTGGAATGCTACGTTAGGACTATCTGCCAAGGATGGGGGTGCCTTGGTAGGAGGACTTTATACGGGTTTCTAACGCTTATTCACATGTGATATTAGTAACAACTTGAATTAATTTAGTACTATGGTACTATACTATATCTTTCATTTCTGATATAAAAAATATGTATTTGTTTACTAATTGGGGAATACTTAAATTTGTTTACTATTCGGTTGTCGAATATTTAAGTATTTGGCCGAACCGTCACGGTATACAGTCGAATAGGTATACTGCCAGTATACCGAATATTCCGTGCATCCCTACATTGTACATTACCATACATAAAGAATTTGTTGATAGCTTCATTACAAAATGAGTAACACATGGTATTACTAAAATTAACACTTACATTATTGGGTCTTTTGGAAACCTATGATATTGGCGTTCAGGTTCTTTCACTCTAGCTGTGTCATAAAAGACACACGTAACATGGGAGGACTTCTTTTTTCTGTAGAAAGAAAAACTAATTAAAAAGGGGGTGAAGTCAAAACAAAAAGTTTTACAAATGACAATATTGAAGCAAAATAGCCTAATAACAATTACTTACAAATAACTTATCCACAATGTCTGTAACTAAGGGTAGAATCTTGTGTTTTGTTTTCTTTTTGTGCTGCCCCTCGGGCAATCTCTGAAATTATTTTGGTCACAGCCAAGTACAGTTTGTTGCCCATGAAACTTTTGCTATACAATTTTTTTTTTTTCCAAATTGCGGCCGTTACTATGAAAAATGGATTTTTGACTACGTATGATTTGACTATGATGGCAGAATTCTCTTGACGGTGATCGGCTGCTTGTAAACAAATAGGAAACGAGCACACTGAAGATAAAACAATAGTAGTTTCTTTCTTTCTACTCTTTTTGATAATTACCATGAAAGAAAATTCTTTTCTTTTTGGTTGCCCTAAGGGCAACTGAATTCTTTGTTTTACTTGCCCGTTTAAAAATCTGACTGCCCTGGGTAAGCAGACAACCACAACTTTCGAGCGCTGTCTGTAACTGAGTTCGAATAATTTTAGATAATGCAGTTAATAGTGTCCACAAGGCTGCTTTTAATTACAGCAAAACTACAAAGGTTATCTGCGTAATGGGGGGATCAGGGGTGGCAAATAGGGGGTGCAGTTGCACAACCAAATGAAAAACTGAAAAACCAAAGGCATTCTCCCCCTGGGGGGGGGGGGAGAATGCCTTTGGACCGAGAAGGAATATTCACATTACAACAACTGGAGAAAACCACGGGAAAAATAACCATATTTTATTATATGATAGATCATCATTTCTCATCTCTCCTATACATTCGAACTCTTATAGCAAACCCAGTATATAACGAACTAAGGCACGTATCCAGACTGGTGGTTAAGGCAACTGTAAGCCAGCCCCCCCCCCCCCCCCTGAATATCTGACTGTTTACTTAGCTTACAGATGAAACTTAGGTTACAATTTGATACACAGTCCTCAACAAAATAAAATCTTAGGTATGGCACTCCACATCAAAATATCTCGTGAAGAACTTTTCTAAAATTATAAATTTGATAATCAAGATACAAGATATGTGTTACAAATTTCATTAACTAAAATTTGCTGTGGGTCATGATTGGGCTCCAGCAGAAAAAAAAATTGAGATTTT
>JAWZYV010004577.1:0-11460 GCA_038373885.1 Cheiracanthium punctorium | reverse complement strand
TGGTGGGGGGAGGAAGGGTCGACATGCACACCCAACATCCAGAAAAATGACTTTCTGTACTGATACAGGCAGCTTCGCTGCTATCTACGCACATCCACAACAATAACATCCCTAACATTACATACTGGAGGTACGCGCGCTGCGCTGGCACTCCGAGAAGCTAGACCTCAGTCAGTCAGTCACCAGTAAATAATCGAAGAACGTGGTAATATCGTCTTAAAAAATGCAGTTCTCCGTGAACGTTATATAGTACAGTAGAGCAGCATTAGAAACTATCACGGTATAAGACGATCCCAGACTAGTGTCACATTACTTTGCATTGAGAATATTTTTCGTACGGGGCTGGACAAATGTTCAATTTTTGTATTTATTGAATTTTAATTTAACGGGGTGAAAATTTGACCGATTCCATGAAACAATCTATTTTTTTCTTCGAACTTTGTTATCCATTGTAAATGTCTATGATGAATATAAAAGGTATAAAAACCAGGCTCAAAGTTTTTGGGACACCCTATATATTTCTTCACTTTCCCCTTTTTTTAAAAAAAATTTTGATTTAAATAAGCAGTACATTTATATTTAAAAGATTGGTTTGAAAAATGGGTAATATTCTGACATTTTCTCGATACCACGCAATGTGAATTGGGACACGCCTTCCACGAGAAAAACAGTTTCATTTGATTTTGAATAAAAAATACTCACAAACGTGCCTCCCTGGAAAATTGAAGAACAATTTTCCAATGGAATCAGGGGAAAATTTATGATCTTGCTGTGTTGTCATGACAAACCTTGACGGACACAGCATGCTTTTTGGGAGGAGCTAATTAAAAGAAGAAAGAAAATCTGAATTGATATAATGAAAATTTACGACAAAGCGATCTGTTACCTTTAAGCATTGTGAATGATATTTGTAGCGGCTGATTCATGTAAATAAAAATTTAAACTCATTTGATTTAAAACAGCAGATGTATTAGAAAAGATTTTTTAAATAATTATCTCTCTTTAAATGTGATTTTAAACTTGTTGTTCGATTTTTACATAGCAATTCAGTAACCTTTTCTGGGTCCTGTATAATTTTTCCAAGATCTTAAATATCTCGAAACTATTGACTACGCCTTATGTCCACTATGTAGCAGATGTCTGTGTGTGTGTGTCGGCGGAGTTACGGTCACCAAATTTGGTACTCGGGAAGATCTAAACATGAAGTTATGCACCTCGCAGCGATTTTTTCTAAATTGGACCTAGAATTTTTTTTAATTTTATACTATGCGATTTTTGGCTTTTTTTTTTTTATCTAATTCGTAATAACGGCGGAAATTACGCCAAGATTTTACCGACAGTTACCGAAGTTACCCGAAAGGGCTGAAAATCAGTACAGATCAGAAAAGAAAATCAGTCAAAGGAACACAGCCAGCTGCGTTAAAAAAAGAGTCTCTAGATCTGTGGCACGCGATGAACGTTTCGATCGCCCGTCCTCTTGCTGGTAGTGAAGTCGAGCGATGGTAACGGCTGCCCTTTTTTCAGTATTGGGCCATCTATCCAGCTGTTCTCGCATTCTTCCATTTTTCAGCATGTTTTTTTTTCATGTCAGTGCTGTTAAAAAGAATCGTGACAATTTTTTTATGGGAAATGATGTGCTAAAAAGTAAAGGATTCTAGTGGAGCTGTGTCACCCGCAACAATTTTTATAGAAATCAAATCTATTTTTCGAGACTGGCAACAGTCAAAACGTCAGAGTTGGGTGTTCCCAGAGCGGGATCATTGCACGTTAAAGGGTTAAGTGATCGCATCTTCTTTTGGGGTTCATTTTGAGTGGATTGCTAGATTGGGTCTTTTCACGTGTAAAACCGGGCAAAAGTATCAAATGACTAGCAACTGAGTTTGCGGGGCACACTGCTTCTAAAAAAGTAATCGAGTAACTGCGCGTTAAAGGGTTAACCTGCGACATTGCATTGGGAATGGAAAATGAAATTGTCTACGCTCAAGAGCGAAATTAAACACCTCTTATATACGTCCGCGATCCAATAGTTTGTTTTTATTCATTTTTAAAAAGAGGAAGTCATTTCTGGGACACCCCATATATATCTCGTTAGCGTTTCAATACACTTTATAGGACGTGTAGCCTGAAAACACGACGGAGTCGTAATAAGAGACGTTGTTACTTAAGTAACAACGTCTCTTATTAAGTTTTCTGCCTTTTAACCGAAATTTTAATTTAAAAATGGCTGTAAAGGGAAAGGCCTGGCCGTTAATATTTGTGAATACATGTATATGAAATTTACATGTATAAAAATATTTCGGAGATAAGTTCTCAGAATAGCAGAGCTAAATATCAAATATCATTAAAAAAGAAAATAACAGTTATAGAAGTATTGCTTAGTAAATACAGAAATGCGAGATTTCCCTAAAGTCATAAGTGTGGTAATTTAAAAATTTCGTATATTCTCCGAACAAAAATTTTTGATTAGATTAAATCAATTTTCGATTGAGTCATTTGTGCTTTTCCGACTGTTTCAGAAACAAAAGCATTGGAATTTTGTGAGGGAGGGATGTGCTTAGACACGCCCTTCAATGCCTATTGCTGTTGATAAGGAAGAGAAAGAAGAAAAGAAAATTGTTCATAACACACTATTCGACAGCAACTTTATGCAAAGAGCAGTGGCGTAGGCAGAAATTTTTCATGGGGGAGGTGGGTTACGACTTCTGCAACTCACATATATGTACACGGGTGTGTGATAAAGGAGAGAAGAATATACATTTTGTAGGGCAAAATATTCCTCATGGGAAGGTTATGACCCTCCTAACCCCCTCCCCTTGGCTACGCCACTGGCAAAGAGTAACCAAAGTTACATGTCCGTCCACTTTCAATGTAGCACCACATCAGTTGCGGATTCAGAAATTTTTTACTGTTGTAATTTGTACTGTTGGAATTTACATAGGAGTCTTGGAACCACTGCTTGAACTGTCATTTTTCTGCATATCCATTTTTTTTTTTCTGTCAGGGCACTGATCCCATTTTATTTATTTACGAATGTTTATTGTTAATGATGTGGAACAAATTATTTACCTGTGGGCATTAACTCCCATTATGACAAGCAGAGATTTCCCCCGTCCAACGCTCTGTAATTATTTCTAGGAAGACACACTTGCACGTGACCGGCACATAGTTTGTAGATTCGGAACTTGTAACTGGAAATCTGCATATATGATAAAATATCTCAGAACACATTTTGAAAACCCTTTAATTTTGTTTCAAATTTGCCAATTAAGAAACTAGTTTGAAAATTGTTGTTTTACTTAGCATCACCTATAATAGATAAAATGCATTTACATCTGCTTTATTAGTCGTAAAAGTCAGCAATAAAAATTTACATTGCAACAAAAAATAAATAAATGAACGAATAGTAATGTTGTTGAACATGTCCATGGTATATGAGTACACAAATAAATTATTACATAAGTTGCATCCAATTTATGATAATGGACTGATTGAGTGATAATGGACTGATTTTCTTATTTTGTCATCGATGGTGGATCCGTGGGAGGAGCAAGGAGTATCTAGTCCCACCCCCTCCGAAGAAAACATTGATAAGATTTCCCTTAATTGTACCCCTTCTAAAAACTTTTCTGATACATGCTTCATCTATGGAACCGTGGTGTAAGCTTCGGATAAGAATTTTTTGCAAGACTGCTACTAGCGCATGAACAACGAACCCGAAATTATGAAACTCGATTGAAAGTTTTAAAATTAAAGAATTAAGCTCTCGTCTGGGGGTACGCCATCCATGACAAGATACTGTTCCTCGCCACCCATACTGTTCCTTTAACTGCTTGAGTGATTTTCTTTGCTTATCTGTACTAATTTTCAGGCCCTTCAGGCAACTTCGGTAACTTTCGATAATATTTTGGAATCTACATACTGCAGATAAGGCGCTCTTGCCATGGTGCTCCGTTAAACACCAACTTAAGTCAGAGAAACAGGGCTGGTTATTTTATCTTGAGGTACATAATCAAAATTGGAAGAAACCCAATCTGCTGCAAAATCAGGAGTTTCAAGATATATAAGAACTTGGAAAAAATTATGCAGAACCCAAAAATGGTTACCAAATTTCTATGTAACAATCGAACAACAAATTTAAAATTACATTTAAAAAGAGAGCGCTTAGTTATTACGAAAAACATTTTTAACACATCTGTTGTTTTAAATCAGATACGCTTAATTTTTTATGTATATGAATCAACCGTTATAAAAATAATTCACATTGCTTAAAGATAACAGAACGCTTTACTTTAAACTTTCATTATGTCATTTCAGATTTTCGTTTTCTTTCTTTCTTCTTTTAATTAGCCCCTCCCAAAAATAAATGTGTCCGTAAAGGTTTGTCATGAGAACAAGCAACATCAAAAATTATTCTCATATTCCATTGGAAAATTGTTCTCCAATTTTCAAGGGAAGCTTGTTTGTAAGTATTTGTTATTCAAAATCAAATGAAACTTTGTTTTTCTAGTGGAAGGCATGTCCCAATTCACTGTGCGGGGCATCGGGAGGCAGAATATTACACAGGAGATGGAAGGAGATGGCAGAATATTACACAATTTTCAAACAAATCTTTTACATAGAAAGGAATTTCTCGGTTTAAATGAAAAATACAAAAAAGGACGAGCAGAAATATATAGGGTGTTCTAAAAACATTGACCCTGGTTTTTATTTCTTATATATTCATCATAGACACTTATAACGTATTGCAAAGCTTTAAGGAAAACATAGTGGTTTCTGGAATCGATTCAAATTTTCAGCCGATTAAATTCAATTTCAATGAATACAAAAATTAAATGTTTGTCCAAGCAGCGTACGAAAAAAAATCACAATGAAAATTAATGCATCATATGTCTGCTCGCCTTTTGGCGTGGTGGTCTCCACTGCTGTTCTACTCTACTTTGTAACGTTCGCGGAAAACTGCGTAAAGCGTTCACCTGCGGTTTTTAAAAACTACGCCCACATGAAATAAAAAAAGGATTATGACTTTCGGTGGATTAAGAAAAGCAGAATATTAAGATCTATAATCAGTGAATAAAAAATTTCATTAAAAATTTAAATAGTCTATCCTATTCTTTAAAAATGATGAGTTCTGCTAAAATAATAAAATCCGCATCTTAAACCTTTTAAGCAACCGTTTGCGCAAGTAGGCGGAAAACTCTTCCTGATGTTTACGCCCACATCCATTGTAAGAAAAAGTATGACTTTCAGTAGGCAAGAAACACAAAATTTTAAGCTCCATAAAAAGTAAAAAAAAAAAAACCTTTTTTTTGTTACAAATTAAAAATCTTGTTACTTTTTTGTCTTTTGTTACATCTCTGCCTGCTAAATTTTTTGTTTGTTAATTTTTCAATACTCTTACACAAAATAAAAAATAAAATCACTCTTACACAAAAATAAAAAATAACCGATCGTGCGAAAGTAGCGATGAATTCTGTTACCAACATAAATGAATTTTATATTGAAAAATATACTTTATAAAAACATCAAAGCACTTCCAAAAAATTTTTGCTATTTATTGCCCTTGTAATTTGATTTAATGTTTTTCTCTAGAATACATTTTTTTTAAAAACTAGCAACGTTATAATAGTATGCATAGAGATATAAAAGTAAAAGTAACATGATGGGGCGGATGATTTTAATTTTTCCTATGTCATGGATGCAGGACCTGAATACGATCGTAAACACATACTTTTCAGCACCACAAAGAATAAACAAAATGTTCCATTAAAAACTTAAATAATGCATTGTGATCTTTCCAAATAATAATGAGTATTATCAAAATAATGAAATCAGCATCATAAACTGATTAAGAGAGAAATAGTATGTAGGCGGAAACTTGCTTCTCAAGTTTATGCCCACTTTTCAATTGTAAGAATGGTTATAAATTAGTGTATAAATAAGAAACACAGAGGTTTAAACTCGACAAAAAAAGAAAGAAAAATTTTCGATAAACACAGAAGAAATATAGGTGGCTCATTTTTTTCAACAAATCCATAGAGTACTGACTTAAATTTTTAGAGAAACTCATTTTGGACGGTCGAAGGACTACTGCATTCTCTCACAGGTGTTCCTAATATTTTGTCCGATACCTGTATAAGTAAATGCTTCAAAAGAAGAAAAGAGTTACGTTTTCTTTCTATATAGAGGCAAGCGCATTGGAACAAAAATGCCAATAAAGGTAGAGCACATCAGAACTAAAGACTGTAGTAAAGCAGATCGGATCTTTAAAAAAAAAAAAAAAAAAAAAAAAAAAAAAAAGAGGGAGGAAGGCAGGGCAAGTAGACTCACCAGAAATTTATTTTTGTACTTTAGAATATATAAAATATACTTTCCGTATGACCCAGACTACGATCATTCTTGTCAGAAGTTTCTTAAAAACTGCGGATGAACGCTGTTGCAGTTCTCCGCGAGCATTACAAAGTTGAGTAAAGACTTTTCTACCCACAAGTTTGATAGGGGAAAACACGCGCGCGCGCAGGGAGAAATGCATTAGAAGATGGATTCGTGGGGAAAAGTACTTCGACGTTTTTAAGCAAGGATCGCGTTAATTTATTAATCGTGCGGTCTGCTCTCTTTCTTTTTTTTCCCGTTTTTTTTTTTTTTCTTTTGGTAGTTGAAATAAAAAATTGCCAGAAATGTATTTATTATATATTATGTATGTACACTTAGAAGTTTTTAAGCATCGGTTACATGGCCAATTAATTGTGCAGTTTGTTCTCTCTTTTTTTTTCTTGTCTTTTGGTAATTAAAATTAATAATTTTATTTGATTTGAGATTTTTGTTAATTGAGACCCTTAACCAGGAGGCTGTCGTCTCGATTGCTCCGAAGAGAAATTAATAATAGTTACATATGGATTTATTATCTATTTATAAATACATATATATGTGTCTGAACGATTGTTACTATAAAGTAATGCATTTATTACTTATATATAGGAAAATATCAGTGGCATGGCTACTGGGTAGAGGGGTTATATCCCCCCCCCATGACGAATTTTTTGTCATACAAAATGCATTTTCTTCACGTATACACAACATATGTACACAGCTCATTACGATACACGAATTGCAGTAGTCGTAACCACTCCCCCCCCCCCAGAAAAATTTCTGTCTACGCCACTGGAATATATAAATAATTTGTTACTTACTTATACTTAATAATAAGTACAACACTTAATAATGACTTGAGGTCACAATTATTTTAACTAATATTGCAATGGCCACTAACTTTACTAAAAAGGATGTCAATAAATAAAAAGAAATAAATCAGATTACAAAACACTTCCTAAAAAAGTTCATACATTTTTTTTTTCATTTTTAAAATAATGGTTACGCTTTTCAACATACGTCTCTAACGAGTCTCTTAAAGTTAGTGTACCCTTCTCCTCCTGTGTCAATCGTTGCATTTGGGCAATCGGGAAGCAACGACGATCAGGGAAGAGGAATTCAGAATATTACCATAATCTTAGAGAACTTGACGCCAGAATTATTTAAACTACTGTTGTAATTGCATATATTAAGTCTTTCATGCAGCATCAACATAATTAACATAATTAGGTCTTTGGTACAGCTGAGACCAAACGTGTGCGTTTGGGGTGTCGGGGAGCAACGACGATCAGGGAAGGGGAATCGTAACCATTGACGTTTTAGTTCGATAAGAAGAACATATACGATAATAATAAGATACAATAGGATAGGTAAATAAGATAAGATAGTTCCAACATCTGAGATGAAGGCATGGGCGCCGGCAGCATAGGGCAAGGGGGGGGCAATGCCCCCCTGGATTTTTGTATGCAGTGTTTTCCCTTGCTTTTTTGCTCTTTCCAACAAGGTAACCATGCATTGAAGTAGTCTTCGCCCCCCCCTGGGAAATATTCTGCCGGCGCCCATGGATGAAGGTATAATTCGCTCAATACTTCGGTGTGATTTTACTTTTATTTGGAAGACTATAAGACTTATTTTGAGGTAGAAGGAAATTTACTTTTTACTAGAATTAAAGTTGGTTTATTTTTATTTATTTATTTTTCGTTTTATAAAACTCGAAATTATTCAATTTACTAAGCGCAGACTTTCGATGTCCACGGGATCATGTGCAACAGTCCCTCTCATTCACCTGTCTCCAGCACCCGCTTCATTATAAATAAATTGTTTAATGCAACCAGTCATAAGACAGAAAATATTTGGGCGTATCATAGCAAGGACGTATTTAGGGGGGAGATTAAGGGGGTCCAGACCCCCTCGAAAATTGGAATTTTGTTACTAAAATGGTAATGATATAGTATTTTTGTGTGAAATTCTGCCGTTTATACTGTTTGGACCCCCCCCCCCGAAATTTTCGGATCCCCCCTCCCCCGAAGTGTTTTTTTTTTTGGATACGTGCCTGTATCCTAGGACCAGTATTTTTTATAGGGTGCCTATACTGCTGAATCTTGTTAACGCAAGCAAGGTTAGGCAACCATCTTGTTTACGAAAAAATTCACGAGCAATAACTAGTTTTTGGAGTTTGTGCAGTAAATGGCGTTCGTAAAAATATAGTCTGCCAGGAATGTAGCGAGTGTAGTATTTAAAGCACTTTAACAGGAGCAAACAAAATAGCTCTCATAGATTACACTCTAATGGCAGAATGAAAATATAATTTATTGCCTTTGTTTCTACTGCTACCTCTTATCGAATAGAAATGGTGGCTGCGATTCTCCATCCCTGATCGTCGTTGCTCCCCGATGGTCCAAACGCACACGCTGCGTCTCAGTAGTACCAAAAACTCAATATCTTGATGCTGTGTGAAAGACTCAATATATGAAATTACAACGGTAGTTTAAATAATTCTGGCGTCAAGTTTTCTAAGATTATGGTAATAGTATTTTGAATTTCTCAACCCTGATCGTCGTTGTTTCCCGATTGCCCAAATGCAATGCAACGACTGACACAGAAGGGGAAGGATACACTAACTTCTTTTAAGAGACTGGTTAGAGACGTATGTTGAAAAGCGTAACCCTTATTTTAAAAATGAAAAAAATGTATGAACTTTTTTTAGGAAGTCGTTTGTAATCTCATTTATTTCTTTTTATTTATTGACATCCTTTTTAATATAGTGGCCATTGCAATATTAGTTAAAATTATTCTGACCTCTAATCATTATTAAGTTATTGTATATAGTAAATTAAAAAGTATTCATTCCAGTGGCGTAGGGAGAAATTTTTCATAGAGGGGGGGGGTTAAGACTACAACGATTCATGTATATGTGTATATATATTTGTGTGTGTGTGTTGTGCGAGTGTGAAGAAAATATGTTTTGTATGACAAAAAAATTCCTTATCGGGGGGGGGGGGTTAACCCCCCCCTGTAGCTACGCCACTGATATATTCATATATATATAAATAATAAATACATTACTTTATGGACAATACATTACTTTATATGTGAGTAAATACATATACGCACACATATATATGTGTTTATTATAAATATATAATAAATATATTTGTAACAATTATTAATTTCAATTACCCTTCCCTCCTTCAAAAAAAAAAAAGAAAAGTAAAAAACGAGAACAGACTGCACAATTAATTGCCCATGCTTAAAAAGGTCTAAGTATACACACAGAATATATAATAGATACATTTGTAATAGCAATTGTTCATTTCAATTAAAAAAAGAAAAAAAAACGAGAATAGATCGCAGGATTAATAAATAGCCATGTAATGCGCTTGCTTAAAAACCTGGAAGTCCTTTTCCCCACGAACCCATCTTCTAACGAGAGGCTGGGCAGGCCGGATTAAAGTGCTCTCTGGCGATTTGGCGTGCATCCTTTGGCAAGAGTCGTTTCTCCCGCTGTTATACACTCCACGCTAGGGGTTGCCGCCCGCACCGCAAGTTGATCCGCGAGAAACAGCAATTTTTTTTTTTTTTTGATTAATTGTTCTAAATATATTTTTAATGCATTTAAAATTGCAGTCTAAAATTACAATTTTAGATTTGAAGGTAATATGTTACGGAAATAAAAAAGAAACAGTGGACAGTTTAAAAGCATCATTTGAAATGAATTGATGAAATATAATTGATGCAGATCCCATATATTGCATTATAATTTTTTTGTCTTAATTATCTGTTCTTTTAAAATTCATTCGTTCTTATTTCCCCCTTACTTTGGCTTTTAAAATTGCTATATTTTGTATGTTTCTTTTTAAACAAACAAAATCCTAAATTATCCTATACAGTATCTTAATGTTAGTAATTCTGAGGTCGTTCTATTCTAATCGAAAATTCCCACAGCTAGGTTTAGAGGATGGAGAACCGATATTTTAAACACACTTTCCTAATGAATATTTTTTGCTTGTAATTTTTTTAAAAGCACACTTCATGTAATACACAAATGAAAAAAGAGATCTAGTTTACATGCAAATGAACTTTACAAGTCATGACCTGCAGGCTCTCTACTTTACAATGTTTAAATTAGGATAGTTAGGATGTTTAAATTGACTAGTCCCCTTATGCGTCCAGCGTTGCTTCCTAACTTTAGTCTTTCAATGCTAAAGTGCGGAAGCAATGCAATTATTTGAAATGAAAAATTGATGAAACATAACTGATGCAGATCCCATAAATTGCATCAATCCATAATCACCCCACAGGCCTCAGCGTAAGGCAACGTTGAGCGCTCTATTTATAAATCGAAAAGAGCAGAAAAACTATTTCGTTTGCATAGATCAGCCTTTCTTAAAATGTGTTCCAATTTTAAAGTTTAATATCTCTTAAAAATCACTTATCAACACCAGTCAAAACATTGTCATAGCTGCGAGATAAAATTTCATGCGGGCGGCAACCCCTAGCGTGCAGTGTGTAACGGCGGGAGAAACGACTCTTGCCAAAGGATGCCCGCCAAATCGCCAGAGAGCACTTTAATCCGGCCTGCCCAGCCTCTCGTCATCTTCTAATACATTTCTCCCTGTTCGCGCTCGTATTTTCCCCTGTGAAACTGGTAGGTAGAAAAGTCTAAGTTCTTGTATTGGGATTCCATCTGCCCCTATCCGCACGTTGTTGAAAGTATATTTTGTACATTTAAAACTACTAACATTACTTTCTGGTGCTTTCTTCTTGACCTACCTCCTTTTTTATCCGTTCTGCGCTACTTCAGTCTTTAGTACTGATTTGCCCTGCATTTTTCTCTTTTGTCTCGATGCGCTTTTCCCTGCATCGAAAAAAAATGTGAGTCTTATTTTCTTTTCAAACATTTACTCATGAAATGTTAACTTTAGAAAAATATTTTTATATGGAAAAAGGTGCAAGATTTTTTTAATGTAAAAATGTGTTTTTATATTGGCTCCCTTTAAAACACGCAAAAAAGAGAAAGAAAGAAAAGAAACAGTTAGTCGTAAGACTGCACGTCAGAAATGAAAACTTCTTGTCAAGCTTTCTAAAAATTTT
>JAWZYV010004576.1:0-11055 GCA_038373885.1 Cheiracanthium punctorium | reverse complement strand
ATTTTATGAATATTAGATAATCTTTTGAATTTATAAAAATTTTATAAAATTCCCCCAAATTCTGTTCTAGAATTGGGGATACAACGGTGATTTATCCTCAATTATATGTTCAAAAATCTGTTTACGTTGTCTAACGCACATTCACATTACATTTGGAGAAAATCCTCCAAAATCCAAACTGTGGATTGACAGATACGCGGTAGACCAGAACCTTGGACCTTCACATTTCAACCATGTTCAGTGCCTTATCCTCTCGGCCATGGTGGGATAAATAGTAAGTATCGAAACATAAATTAAAAAGTATTACTATAACAATATATATGTGCTGCTTGCTGGTTTTATACCGTTAAGTTTAGAAATTACACTTCTGGGCCGATATCGGTTATGCGGTACAACGCCGAAATCGCATGTTAACCCTAAAAGACTTGCCGCAATCGGACCGTTGCATGACCGAAATCACCTTTCTTTTGCCTACGCCAACGCATTTTGCCGACACAGAACCGACACCGCTCCAGTTACCATCATGCCAATGCCGACATCGAAACGGCACTGCCGATGTCGGCCCATCCCTTACCCGATACGGCTGTGTTTGCTGGGAAGTTCATATCCCCCCCCCCCCCCCGAAAAATTTTCCTGGCTACGCGCCTGATCTAAACTTTACAACAGGGCAGAAGAGTCGCGAGAGCAGGAACAATTCCAAAAAAATAAAAAGCAAATCTTCAGAGAGTTCTGATAGCAGACAATCAAGAGAAAATCGCCCTCCTCTTTAAAATCGTCGCATCTATGTCTCGAGGTCAGTCTCGTTTTGACGACGACGACAAAACAAAGACGACAGTTGGACATAACGCTACTATAGCGAGCTGGCTCATTACCGTTTAGTTTGTTTCGCATCCCAACCACGCAGTGGCGGCTCGTGGGATACATCAAGTACAGCCGGGCTGCACTCGAAATTATCGGCACATACTTTAAAATAATTTATTCTACTAATTATCCTAAATTCAGATTAGAATTGTGGAATTCCTACGGTAAACTAAAAAAATCTCCGAAAAAAAACAAAAAAAAAAAAAAAAAAAAAGTATTGTGGCCGGTTCGCTCATTCAGAAAAAAAGCACTTTAATCTTCCCGCAATTCAATTGGAAAAATCTTTGGTTCAGCCAGAGCGCTGAAAAGAAAATTGGCAGCACCGTTCCTCTCCGGCATAGGGAGTATGCAGCTGATACAGCCGATGAAAGATTTTCTAACGGCAGCTGAACTTCAGAACTCGACTAACTGATTGGCTCGGACGAGAACTGAGGGGAGGGGAGGTAACGAGAATATATGTTTGGGAAAACTCTCGACTTTATATTGCTGAATTTATCAATAAGATAAGCCTGAATAGACGCTTATGAATGGACAATTACCCACCAAAGCAGTATTGTTTTTAAGTAAGCAAGAACTGGCATTTAGAGGACATGGCGAGCGAGAAAATTCTTTAAACATGGGAAATTTTAAAGAGCTTTTAAAATTATTGATATCTGAATTAAAACAACGCCTTCGTTATGGGGACATCACTGAACCGATTCGCATGTTTAAAAGAAAGGAGGATTGATTTGACTTATAAAAAATAAGTAAGTTTCTTTTTTTTTCTTCTTCTCAAGTTATCGTTACAAAAAGAAAATTTCTAAGGAAACTTCGAATCAGACACGGATTAATGCAATTTTGAGGATAAGAGCGGCTGATTGAAATTTATATCACATTTTATGGAAGTAAAATAGGATCTCTTACATTTTTTTATGTAATTTCTTTTTTTTACGCTCTGTTGTCTATTTTGGGTGGCTTTCGTGCGACTAGATATAAATGAATTTTCTAAAACCTTTTTAAAATTGTAATAATTCACAAATAAAAGTTTACCTAAGTATGCGCATGCCGAACGAAACTAAAAAATTTGCCACGCGATTCACTTTTACGAAAAATGAAATACTTTAAATCTAACTAAAACTTTAAATCTAAATATGCGTATCTATCTTTCAGATGCTTATTTTATTGTATGCCAAGCACATCCCTCAGAAACATACTGGTAACAGTGACACCCAGAGAGAATATTTTGAATACATTAGGTATACCTTGCTTTTCCACAGAATATTCTTTTTGTGGTTTTGAATAAAGTTTTGAGCCTTTCTTTCCAGAAAGTCTTTTGAATGCTTAAAATTGAATAGCTGCGAGTATACAGGCATGGTATCACTTACGTTGAAGACTCTGAAAGCCGCCAAAAAAAGTGTATCTGATATTTTTTATGGTTAGGGGAAGGTAGTGTACCTTGGAGGTATTTTCAAAGTTTGATTTTTTACAAAAAAAAGTGTTCGGAAAATATCAGTAAAACATTTTTATAAAATGTCCTTTTTATAAAATGTCCAAATGCATATATTTTTATAAAATGTCCAAATACATTTCTATACTTATTTTTAATTATTTAAAAAATAGCTTACAATACAGCCAAGGTATACCACCAGTGGCGTACCTTGGAGGTAGGTATGGTGTACCTTGGAGGTATTTATTTTTAACAGATGGAGTACTACACAGCATGAAGAAAAGTTGGTTTATTATTTGTTTAGAGTAGTCTGACTTTGCATAGGCCTACTTTGGGCTAATATTAGTCTAATTATTTTTAAATTTACAGTTTTTAAAACATAAAATTGTACATATAACAAAAATAATAAAGTTGAAATAGTTTAGGCATAAAATAAAGTTTAATCAAATAAAAATAACCACTGTTTAATATCTTCTCTTTTATGTGCAACCCATTTAGTTCTATTCCACGTTCAGGTGATCTAAACTTATGCCAAATGATAATTTTTCAAAAATGCAAACTGATATTTTTCCTAAAAATGCGAAGTGTTAAAAATTGTAAAAAATATTATTCATGAAACAATAATATATAAATAATTATTATCAGGTTGTAACGATGGTGAATGTAGTGATGGTAGCAGATGGTGAATGATCACTGCAGCTGTTAACGCCAACGTTATGGTAATATGTTTTTAAGTTGTTAATAAAAGAACTTTATTTTTAAATGCCTCTATTATTATTACACTTCTACATTCTATCAGGTTGTAACGAAAGTTTTCCGCCATATCTGCCTGAAAAACTAGCTTCTAACTCCTTAGATAACTGTTTTTGAACTTTCGGTACCAAACCTGCACAGTGTCACGTGATACAACAATAGTACTTAAAGCTGTACTCATAATTCGTTGATATTATGTAGCTGACTTTTTGCAACACAACTGGAAGTAAATAATGGTTCTAATCCTCTAGAGTGATAGTTCCATTTGAGACACCTTATACTTAATGATAACTATATTTTTTACAGATTTCACAACACAGTGTTATAAAGTAAGCCTCTTTCTTTCAAATGCCAAAAATCGTTTGACAAAATATGAGCAAATACGCCAACGAGAACTCTGTGCTGACGATGTTTGCGGTGGCTGGAAACTTTCGTTACAACCTAATAATATATTTATTAAAATATTTATTTACTGTCCAATGCTAAGCTCAAATAACTTTGCTTTTGAATTTATATTTAGGTTTACAACTTCAGGAATTTAACAGTCCTACATTTAAATTTAGGCCTATTTGACCAGCACTTTGGTTATTAAAGTAAATAAATACTTTCTAAAAACTTTTACTCATAATTATTAATAAATTTTGGAAGTGTACCTTGGTGATACCTCCAAAGTACACAACATTAGCTACCTCCAAGGTACACTACAAGCAAGGGCTTTACAAAATGTCTTATTATATTATTTTAAGCCATATCTTATTATGTTAAGACTTAACCATTTTCAAATGTAATAAATGTAGCTGAAAATATGCTTTTAAACTTGTGATTATTAGTTCAAAACAAAATATAATACTTACAGTTATGGAAGAAAAACAATATGTCCTTGAAATGTAACTTTTTGATGCTAAAAACAAACTTTTTTTTACATCAGCAACACGTGTGTTGATCAGTCATAGAACAATTTCCCACGAGCCTCTAGTAATAAATATATTCAACTAGTTTAAATTTATCTCTCCTAGTGGCTGCACAATCAATGTGCCTCCAAGGTACACATACCTCCAAGGTACACTACATTCCCCTATATGGCATTTTAAATTATTTTTTGAGCATTGAGAAGCTTATTAGATATTTGGAACTTTTATTTTTCATTTTTTAAATAACCCTATAAAAAGATCTTAAAAATATTTTTTGTGACATTTATTTATTTTAAACGCAATTATTGATTGCCGGAAACTGGCAGCTATGTTGTACTACAGGAAGGACTCATGGTATCTAATTTTAGAGGTGATCTTTGTAGATTTGAAACAATGGTTATTTGTTTACAATGGTTATATTTTCAATGGATTTTGGTTCACAAGTTCATGTTTAAACATGTATGAGATAGGATAAATAATAACGCACATGAAGGGTATATTGAACAGTCTAGTAATTGGTATGGATAACGTTAGGCTATTTATTTATTTGCTTTTTCATCCTCGTGCAATTAGATCATTGAAAAGGTTCTAAATTATATTTAGTTATTCAGGGGATTTAAACTATTAAGTCGGCATGACTTGTCCAAAAATTATTTATGTCCTTGAACATATTGATACCTGTAAAATTTCTCACTACTCTTTCGCATGAGAATGGATGTTTTTATAATGGAAAATGTAACTGCGCCCTTTTTAAAAGCACAAATATAACGCATATTTATTAATTTTAATGTATAATTGAAAATTAATAAAATTAAAATTTAATGTGTAATTAATATATATAAATAATAATTAGACAATGAAAAGCTTTAAATCTTTGTTATGACCTTGCAATACGTCTGATAAAATTTTAACTAACTTAGGTTTTAAATTGAGAAAGGAATACCTTTTTTTAATTTTCCATCCAAAGCTTTTGTACTTACACTGTATAATTGAATTTAAATGTAAATATTCTGGCGTGGCATTAACAATTTCCAGAGATATATAAAATATTTCACAAAGATGCACTCCAGAAAATAACCATTTGGCTCCTCTACACCTTTTACTGCATAAAATTTAAATATAAATAAGGACTTCACTATCATTATTCGGCAACCGCCCATGATACGCTTCTGACAACGAAACTGTGTGACTGTGGATTTGAATATAAAGCTGCTACAATTGCTATTCGAAATAAGTTTAGGCTATAGGAAGATTCAATTTTAGATTTTCCTCGTGAGTGCAAATTTATATTTTATAATTTAAGAATTCTTGGAGGTAGTTCATATTTCTATCCAGTGACGAAATACAATTTGCCTGATTGGGAAAGATTCGTTCTCAAAATTTCCAAATGGAAATTAAATTAAATAATTCATAAAACTGACGAAGTAAGGACGAAAAAGGAATGTGATTACTCCTTTGAAATTCTAAACTACCGTTGTTTGATTTTCTTGTTAATGTGTAAGGGGCCATTTACTATTAAATCTTTAAAAATTGGCAAAGCTTGATTACTTGAAACCATTTGCATGATTTTACTCGTTATTTCTTGAACCTCTCTGAATTTCAGAAGGCTTTCAAAAGTTAAAGCGGGATAGGAACACTGGGCAAAGAAAGGGAATCTCCACCGTCAAGTCTACACAGTTGTAGAAGATAAGAGAGTACCCAGCAAACACACTGAGGTTCTCTGAACGTCTATTATATTAAATAAGCGAGGAGGTAAAAGAGGTATCACTTACCTCCTTCAATGGCGTAAGTCCGTTATGTCCTCCGTCATCCCGCTAAATTGGCCGGAACGAAAACTGGAATACACGACATTATTATTTGTATATATTTTAGTCTCGTGCACTTGAATGAGTACAATATATTTATTTTCCGTCTAGGTTATACAATATACATTTTAAAAGGGGAAATATCATATTTACAAAGATTGAATTTTTGGCCGGTCGGGATGTCGACCGCTTAGCAGCAGCGCATGGAAGAGAGTGACTTGAAAAGTACAGCATGCATGCGTTCTTGCCCCCACGGTTGCCAGGGGCCTCATAGCACGTGTTAAGTAAGGGGCCCTCGTTTGGGTAATTATCACATGCAGATCCATACATCTACATATGCGGACATCGAACCGTGCAGGAGAAACTGGGTCAGGGAAAGAGTTCGAAAGTTTCATAGTTTTATATTTCCCAACACTCCTGCCTAAAACTTGAAACGTTCAATTATCGTTCAAAATGACAGTTCTATGTCCTATAAAGCTCCTTCGTGGAAGAGCTTTTGTCAGGATGTCTGCAGTCATTGAGTCAGTGGGGACGTATTGAAAAGTTATCACCTTGTCTTCTACCAAATGCTTGAGAAGATGGTATCTCAAGTCTATATGTTTTGTTTTGTGATGATGTCTGTCTGATTTGGCCAATTTAATGCACGATTGGTTGTCTTCAAACACGGTCACTGGATAGTCTTGCGGCATGTCCAGTTCCTTTAGTAGATTTATTAGCCACGCAATTTCTTGTGCAGCACTGGCAGCAGAGACGTATTCCGCCTCAGCTGATGACAATGTCACGCACAGCTGTTTCTTGGAAACCCAGTAAATAGGATTATTTCCTAGCATAAATAGATTTCCAGAGATGGATTTTCGATCTGCTGGATCGTTGGCCCAATCTGCATCTGCGTAAACTTTTAGGACAGGTTCCTCAAAATTTGTAAAAGTCAGTTTAAGGTCAATTGTTGTCTTGAGGTATCTGATGGTTCTTTTGACGGCTTCCCAATCTTTCGCTCTGGGATTTTGATTTCTTCGGCTTAAGATGTTCACAGCGGCACTTATATCTGGTCTAGATATGGTGGAAATATATAGTAGTGCACCTACAGCCTGTCTGTATTTAGTGTTGTTTGGCAAGAGATTTTCGTCATCTAGTGTTTTAATGTAGCCTGGCTCCATGGGTGTTTCTGTTGGTTTTGAGTTTTCTAAACTGAATTTAGTTATTAGTTCTTGGATTTTGTTAGTTTGATCAAGTGTCATTGTGTTTTTATTTGGTCGATTTATGTTTATGCCTAAGTAGTATTTGGCTTCGCCTAAATCAGTTACAGGGTATTCGCTCTTTAATTTATTTATGAGTTTGTCAATGTTTTGATCTTCTCCTGCGATTAGTAGATCATCTACATAAACAATAACATATGTCGTTTTGTTATTTACTGTTTGTCCTATACATGCATTTGTCAACCGAGCTCTGTTGAAAGCCGAATTTGGTTAGAGATTGGTGGATTTTAAGTTCCAAGCTCTAGCAGCTTGTTTCAGCCCATATAATGCCTTTTTAAGTTTACAAACTTTGTGTTCCTCTCCGGGGATTACATGCCCTTCGGGCTGATGCATATACACTTCTTCCTCTAATTCTCCGTGTAAAAATGCATGTTTTTATATCGATATGTCTAAGACTTAAATTTTTATATACAGCCATTGCCAAAAAAACTCCTTATCGTTGTATGAGACGCAACAGGTGCAAAGGTCTCGTCATAGTCTACTCCGTATTTTTGGGAGAAACCTTTGGCAACAAGCCTTGCATTTGTATTTTTCTACTGAGCCTTGACTATTATATTTTAATTTAAAAGCCCATTTGCATCCAATAACTTTTGTTCCAGGGGGGGCTACAACTAAATCCCATGTGTTATTATCATGAAGTGAATTTATTTCGTCTAGTGTTGCGTTTACCCATTTTTCCTTCTCCACGGAGTTTTCCATTTTTTGAATTTCATCCCAACTTTTAGGTTCTACTATCCTGGTATTATTTATTACATATGCAAATCTATCAGGAGGAACGCCTTTATTACTCCTCTCTGATCTGCGAGGATAATTTTGTGTACCATTTGAGTTAGCAGGAATATTATTTGGATTTTGTACATTGTCGCCGGCGCTATCTAATTCAACACCGATCAATGCTGTATAGGTTGAGGATTACCGCTGTTTGATTTTCCTTCCCCGTTATGTGATTCATCATTTTTAATTATTTCCTGATTTCTGTCTTCTAGGGAATTTGACTGTTCTACTTATAATTACATTTCTACCGTTGGTACAAATTCTGTATCCCTTACTCCTATTATCATAACCTACGAATATCCCTTCTGTAGCGGTGTTGTCAAGTTTTCCTCTATGTAATTTTTGAATATATGCAAATGTACGACAACCGAACGTTTTAATATTTGATAGATCTGGTTTACGACCAGTCCATTTCTCATAGGGAGTGGGGGAATCACAAGGATTGTGTAGGGAGCCTATTTTGCAAATACGTCGCAGTGTTAATGGCTTCCCCCCAAAAGGAGTTAGGTAAATCACCCTCCTTAAGGAGACACCGACACATCTCCATCAAGGTGCGATTTTTGCGTTCCGCAACCCCGTTCTGAGGTGCAGAGTACGGAACTGTCGTGGTGATCTATTCCCTCTCTCTTATATATTCATCAAATTCTTTCCCTATGTACTCCCCTCCGTTATCGGAACGGATTGCCTGCACTTTTCTTCCAAACTTATTTGCGGTCATTGCCACATACTCCTTAAATTTAGAGAGAAAACTTCATGTTTATTTTTAATAGAAATATTACAGTAAACCGGCTAAAGTCATCTATGAAGGTCAAAAAATAGTATTTCCCACCAATTGTTGGGGTTTGCATTGGTCCACAGAGGTCAGCTGTGTACCAATTCTATCGCCTTTGTGGCTCTGAAACTCGCAATTTTTGGATATGGACTATCAGAAAGTTTCGACATAATACAGGTTTCACATACATTATCATGTTTACATTCATCTATTTCAATCCCTATAGCCAAATCTTTATTCACAATTCTTTTATTATGGATTGACATTTCTATGACCTAATCTTTTATGCCATTTATATATACAATTTTTATTTTCACATACGTTAACTAAGTTTGCGGTGTGGTATGCGGCATTGTTTATATACACTCATACAAATTATTATTTACATAACCTTCAATATAAGTTTTATCCCCATGTATAATTTCACACTTGTTTTTGTCAAATACCACCGTACAACCGTTTCTCAGTTGCCCTTTTTACAGACAGTAAATTTGCTTCGATTTCGGGTACAAATAGAACATTACGCAGTGTAATTTTATTAATCTCTCCTCCCGAGTGTTTTGCCTTGAATTCTATGTCTCCTGACCGTAGGAGGTCAACGATTTTCCGTTAGCAATTACAAACATCGCTTATATTGGTGTCATTTATTCTAGTGAATAAATTTTTATTATTTGAAATGTGTGATGAACTGCCAGAGTCTATTATCCACCTTTTACCTGGACTTCCAGCTAATAGTGCTAAATTTTTAAATTTAGATGCGGTGTCACTAGCTCTATCTGTATAATTTCGGTTCGACTCTTCCTCAAATCTGTGTCTATCGTTTGATTCAAAGCATAGTGACGAATTAGCTTGTTTGGATGTGAAATTTTGATTTTTGTATCTCTGTGTATTGTTCTGTAATTTCTTAAGGTGCCAGCATTCTAATTTTGTGTGATTTTTCATTTTACAGTGTGAACAATATTTAGTTTCTCGTCTATAATTGTTGTTGTGTTTTTTGTTTGTTTGAAATGCTTTAGTAAAATTTTCAGACGGTCGGCTATTCTCAATACGTCTGTTGTATTCATCTATTAGCTTGCTTCTAATAAACTACGGATTTAATTCCTCTTCAGGTCTCGCTTCTAGTGCCGTTATCAGCGCGTCATAGCTCTCCGGCAGGGAACACAAAAACAACGCCGATATGTGAGAGTCACTGATCTTTTCCCCTATGGCCTTTAACCTCTCAACCAGTTCGAGTATTTTTGTCGTATGCTCTAGCATATTTCCTCTCTCGTCAAGTTTTATGCCTATATAATTTTCTCAATAGATACAGCTTGCTAGAGAGGTTACACCTTTCGTGTATGGTCCTCAGAGCTTCCCATGTAGCCCTTTGCGGTTGTGAGATTTTTCACATGTACTATTTGGGAATCTTCAATGAATAAATTGATTAAGGCTCTAGCCTTGTTATCTTTCTTTCGCCAAGTATCGGTTATTGGCGATGGCGGATCATCTGTTAAGAGATCATTAAGATCTTCTTTTATCACAGCATCTCCAATTTGAATTTCCAGTTTGAATTAATTATGTTGGTTATAATTTCTCACAACCACTTGGCCTTCTCTTTAAATGAAGCCATATTAATTTTTTTTTGTTTCCACAATGTCCTCAGAAATTTTAATATTCTTTCTAAGGCACAGAGACCTATTCAGTCCTCATCAATCTCATTAAATAAGCGAGAGAGGTAAAAGAGGTATCACTTACCTCCTTCAATGGGTAAGTCCGTTATGTCCTCCGTCACTCCCGCTAAATTGGCTGGAACGAAAACTGGAATACACGACATTATTATTTGTTATATATTTTAGTCTCGTGCAACTTGAATGAGTACAATATATTTATTTTCCGTCTAGGTATATACAATATACATTTTAAAAGGGGAAATATCATATTTACAAAGACTTGAATTTTTGGCCCGGTCGGGATGTCGCGACCGCTTAGCAGCAGCGCATGGAAGAGGAGTGACTTGAAAAGTACAGCATGCATGCGTTCTTGCCCCCACGGTTGCCAGGGGCCTCAATAGCACGTGTTAAGTAAGGGGCCCTCGTTTGGGTAATTATCACATGCAGATCCATACATCTACATATGCGGCATCGAACCGTGCAGGAGAAACTGGGTCAGGGAAAGAGTTCGAAAGTTTCATAGTTTTATATTTCCCAACATATTAACGTTCAGAAGACTTTTCTGAACGTAAATAGACGTTCAGAGAACCTGTGTGTGTTTGCTGGGTAAGAGGCTTTATCAGAGCAATCCTGTTGGTAAAGACGCTGTGGTGACGTTACATTTCAAGAAGTTTGTCACATCGCAAATGTGATGTAACTGCAGTATTACTTCTGTGCACGTCCTTTGTGTCGTCAAAAACATGAGACGGGGGACGAAATGAGCAATTTTGAAAAAAATGAGCTTACAATGGTAAATTTTTAAAGTTTTCCACATCGCAAATGTGATGTAAATGCATTATTTCTATACG